>JAPXFQ010002234.1:0-128320 GCA_028564705.1 Apricaphanius iberus | reverse complement strand
GACAAGTCCATCTCCCATTTTGAAATAGGAAGGGCTATTGATTCATCTATTCTATTTAATGTTTTGTATATTTTAGATAGCAGTTTGGGAGGGTTAAGATTAAGGAAGTCTAAAACTTTTCCTGGAATTTGTAAATCAACTGTATTGAGCCTAAATTTATTTTTTATAATTGATTTAATTTGTTGGTATTCTAAGAATTTATTCTTGTTAATTCCGAATTGTGTAACCAATGTATTAAATTGGATAAAGTCTGTTCCATCAAATATATGCTCCAGGTATTCAATTCCTTTACAACTCCAGCCTGGAAAGTTGATCATGCATTTTTTTTGTAAGATATCCGGGTTATTCCAGATGGGTGTACGCCTGCATGGGACTAGTGAGGTCTTTGTCATTTTAAGAAATTCCCACCAAGCTGTCAGAGAGGAGCTGATATTAATACTTTTAAAACATTCATTTTGTTTTATATTTGAGCTAACAAAAGGTAGATCTGAAAGTTTTATCTTATTGCATAGTGTCTGTTCAACATCTACCCAGCACTCATCGATATAACTGTGTTTTACCCATCTTGATGTGTATTGGAGTCTGTTGGCTAAGAAATAATGACGAAAGTTTGGTAGGTCTAGACCTCCTTTATCTTTGGACTTCTGTAGTGTTTTTAAGCTGATACGTGGGGGTTTATCTTTCCAAAGAAATTTAGAAACAGAAGAGTCCAGAGATCTAAACCAATCAGGTGATGGTTTGCTTGGGATCATTGAGAATAAATAATTGATTCTAGGCAAAACCATCATTTTTATTGTAGCTACCCTTCCAATAAGTGATATTGGAAGGGATTTCCATCTTGCCAGATCATCTTCCACTTTTTTTAAAAGTGGGACGTAGTTTAGCTTAGATAAGTCTGCCAGTCTTGGTGAGATATGGATACCTAGATATGTAATATTTCCCGACCGGAGCTGTAAAGCAACAGGACTCTGGTAAGAACAGTTGATTGGAAGGACTGTAGATTTTAACCAATTTATGGAATAGTCTGAAACTCTTGAGTAAGATTTTATTAACTCAATTACCTGATACAAGGAAGTTTGTGAATGCTGTAGAAAAAGTAGTACATCATCTGCGTATAAACTGATTTTATGTTCTATTTTGTTGCATTGTATACCTTTAACATTATTATTTTGCCTGATTGCTGCTGCTAATGGTTCAATAAAAATAGCAAAGAGGGAGGGAGAAAGTGGACATCCCTGCCTGGTACCTCTCTGAAGAAAGAACCTTGATGATGTTTGATTATTGGTCCTAATACATGCTGTTGGTGAGCTGTATAATATTTTTAACCAGTTTACAAAAGAATTACTGAATCCGAATTTATTTAAGGCTGCAAATAAAAATTTCCAGTTAACTCTATCAAATGCTTTTTCTGCATCTAAAGATAATATATTGGTTTGGACGTTTTTACAGTGGGAATAATCTATTAAATCTATTAATCTACGTGAATTTGTTGAAGAGAGCCTACCTTTTATAAAACCTGTTTGATCAGGGTGGATTATTAGAGGTGTTATTTTCTCTATCCTTCTTGCAAGAGCTTTGCAAATTATTTTCAGATCCACATTGATAAGAGAAATGGGACGATAACTGGTAGGAGACATAGGGTCTTTTCCTGGTTTTAATAGAAGATTGATGTAGGCAGAATTCATGTTTGGTGGTATTCGACCATTTTCCTTTGTTTCCTGTAACATTTTGTAAAATGTTGGTGCCAGAATATTCCAGAATTCTTTATAGAACTCTGCTGGAAATCCATCTGGACCTGGAGCTTTATTATTAGGCATAGATTGGAGGGCCTCCTGGAGTTCAGACACTGTTAGCGGTGAATCCAGGGCCTTTGCTTGACTGTCTGAAAGTTTAGGAAGAGTTATTTTATCCAGAAATTGTACAATATCATTATTTGAAGGGTTTATCTCTGGTGTGTATAACGTCTCATAAAATTCTTTGAAAGTGTTGTTTATTTTTTCAGGGTCATATATTATATTCCCAATTTTGTCTTTGATTGCAGATATAGTTGTTTTTTCTTTATTTATTTTTAACTGATTAGCTAAGAAGCTACCTGATTTATTACTATGTTCAAAGTTTTCTATTCTAAGTCTTTGGATTAAAAACTGCGTCCTTTTATTAATAATTTCATTTAATTCTAATTTTGCTTTCCTTATTTTACTTAAGCTCTCTTTATCCAGGGAAGCTTCTAATGATTTAATAGTTTCTTCTAATTCCTGAACATGTTTATTTTCTGTTCTCTTTTTATTTGATGAGAATGAAATTATTTTACCTCTAATCACAGCTTTCCCTGCTTCCCATAGAGTGGATGGCGACATACCAGGGAGATCATTAAATTCCATGTATGAAGCCCATTCTTTTTCAATATATTTAATAAATTCTTTATCCTTAAGTAATGATGTATTAAATCTCCAATTTTTATATTGAAGGGTTGCAATTTTATTTGCTAAATTTAAAGAAACAGGAGCGTGATCGCTGATCACTATAGGATGTATCTCAGTGTCTGAAATGTCATTCAACAGTGAGCTGCTGACTAACAAATAGTCCAATCTAGAATAAGAATGATGTACGTTTGAGTAAAAAGTGTATTTTCTGTCGTTGGGATGAAGCGATCGCCATGCATCGCAGAGTCCATAATCGCTCATGTACTGTTTAACTATATCTATGGATTGCCATCTGCGCTGAGTCCCTGCTGTACTGAGCCTGTCTATTTCTTCATTTAGTCCAAAGTTGAAATCTCCCCCAAGAACAAGTGAGCAATCCATGTGATTAGCCAGAACCGAGAAGAAAGTATGAAAGAATGAGGGGTCGTCAACATTTGGACCATATATACTAACTATACATAACTTTTGGTTATTTATAAATAGTTTTAATATTATAAATCTACCTTCTGGATCTGTAGCTGTGTCTATTACTTTAAAATTAGTATTTCTATTTATTAATATTGCTACTCCTCGTTGTCTAGAGTTATAGCATGAAGAAAATATATTAGGATACTCTGGTGTTTTTAAATCATTAGCTGTTGAACTTGATTTATGAGTCTCCTGTAGTAAGACGACATCTGCCTTCAATCTTGTAAGATGGTTGAAAATCTTAATCGTTTTATCTCTGGAGCTAGCGCCGCGAATATTCCATGTTATTAATTTTACAGGATTCATAGAGCTAAGATAAACCTAGACATGTACTATCGCCAAGGATGAATATAGGTGTAATTTTGGTTTATCCATGGAGTTGCCACATTAAAAAAAAACAGAATCAGAGATAAAGCGAGGCAAATAATGCACCATACAGGTGTGTACAGAATGAAAGTATGATGGAAAAACATGAATATGCCATGATAAAAGTCTGTGTGTGTGAGAGAAAAAGGAAAAAAGGTGATAAAGAGATTTGGTGGTACAAATGTGAGAAAGAAAAAAGAGAAAAAAGCAATCTAGTGCACAGCCCTGCCCCTACCCACATTTACAAACAAAAACAGCCTGCTGAGCTGTGCTTTTTTTTTAAACTATAGTTGTCTGATGAAGCTAATTCTGTCTTGGTTCTGTTAAATATGACTAATAAAGCCAAGGAGTAACCTGAGGGTCCCTAAACAGCTGACCGTTAACATACAGTTTATCCACACTAACCGTAGCCCTACTGCCCTCACTAATATGTTTTTTTCTAATTGGTAATAACACGCGTCTTCTGTCCAGGATTTCTTTCGGAAACTGATCATTAACGCTGTAATTCGTCCCCCGTAGCTCTCTCCCGCGTCCTTTGACATGTTATTTTTGTGTAAAATGTTCAAATTTTGCAACAATTGGTCGCGGGCGGGTGTTGTTGGGTTTCTTACCTCCGAGCCGGTGAACCTGATGGAAGGTTATGTTTTTAACCGTGTCGCCTGGCAGTTTCAGCTGGTGTTGAATGAACTTACGCACGGCTACTTCAGCATCTTCCTCAGCCTGCTCTGGTATCCCAGAAAAAAAGTATGTGAGCATCTAAACAGCAACAACCTGTTTGAGGAATTTCAGTCAGGTTTTAGAGCTAATCATAGCAATGAAACAGCACTGGTAAAAGTTACTAATGATATTCTAATGGCCTCAGATAATGGATTTGTGACTGTTCTGGTCTTGTTAGATCTCAGTGCTGCTTTTGACACAGTCGATCATAATATTCTCTTAGAAAGGCTCGAACATGTTGTAGGGATCAATGGAACAGCACTAGGCTGGTTTAAATCATATATTTGCCAACAGATTCCAGTTTGTCTTAACTATATATATGCTTCCAATTGGTAAAATAATTAGACAACACGTTATGAATTTTCACACTTATGCTGATGATACACAATTATATTTATCCATAAAATCTGATGAATCCAGTCAGTTAGGTAGATTACAAGCATGTCTGGAAGACATAAAAACCTGGATGACTCTGAATTTTCTACTTTTAAATTCAGACAGACAGATGTTGTTGTCTTTGGACCAGAACCTTTAAAAAGGAAACTGCTAAATCAATCACTTCATCTAGATGGCATTAATTTGGCCTCTGGTAATAATGTAAAGAACCTTGGTGTAATTTTTGATCAAGAAATTACATTTAAATCCCACATTAAACATATTTCTAAGATTTCTTTCTTTCATACCTGGAATATTGCTAAAATTAGAATCATCCTGTCCAGGAGTGATGCAGAGAAACTAGTCCATGCATTTGTTACTTCAAGCCTGGACTACTGTAACTCCTTATTATCAGGAAGTCCACAAAATGCTATTAAAGCCTTCAGTTGATCCAAAATGCTGCAGCAAGAATTCTGATGAATAAAAAGAGAGATCACATTTCTCCTGTTTTGGCTTCTCTCCATTGGCTCCCTGTTAAATCCAGAATAGAGTTTAAGATCCTCCTCCTTACGTATAAAGCCCTTAATAATCAGCTCCATCATACATCAGAGATCTGATTGTTTCATATGTTCCTAACAGAGAACTTTGTTCTCAGAATGCAGGTCTACTGGTAGTTCCTAGGATTTCTAAAAGCAGAATAGGAGGCAGATCTTTTAGTTATCAGGCTCCTCTCCTGTGGAACCAGCTCCCAGTTTTAGTCCGTGAAGCAGATACTCTGTCTGTTTTTAAGACCAGTAGGTTGGGTAGCTAGCTGCTCCTAGATTAGTATAGCAGTGGTTTGTGTAACTAGCTGCTGCTGACAGAAGTGAAGTCGGGATCGCCTTAGATGACCTTGCAGTGGGCTAGGGGTGGGGTGTACTGTGAGTAAAATCTATTTTGGTGCTGAATATTTCCATAAATCTATAAATGAGGTTCACTACCATTTGAAGGACGGCTGTCTCTATCACCTTCATTCCTGAACAGTCTGAGCTATGTGTTAAGTGACTGTGATCAGAAAAGTGTATAGCAGTCGGTACAACAACTGTTTCTGCAACTGTTATTCATTAATATTAGGGATGCACCGATACCGATACTGGTATCGGGACATCCAGCTATTGATTTGCTCGTTGCATTTCTGGCTAATGGATAACCTATGGGGACTGGACATTCCAATCTACCTCTCCAGGCCTCTCGCAACAGGGTTTGATGAGGAATCCTCAAGGCTGCGTATACTGCATAAATTCTGAAAAAACCTCTGTGCTGATCAATCAATGAGATTTATTAACCATTTCAAAATATTCTGTGGTGCAAAACACCTCTTCACACAAAACCAGCGTTATCTAAGAAAAAGTGGACAAAGACTTCTGATTATTTTTCTGTTCAGATATTTAAATCAAACAGCCCTCAATGTTCCCAAACAAAGACAAACCGAGCTGAACAATCCAGATGATACTCAGCTGTATATTACAATCACCAGGTGACAATCCAAGCACTAAGTAAATGCATCGAGCAAATCAATAGCTGGATGTCCCATAACTCTCTCCAGCTGAAATGAAACAAAACGGAAGTAGGTAATTTTGGACATAAAGAGGAACGTTCAAGAGTCGTTCCACAGCTTCACAAGATACAACTAGAAACCACTGATCAGGCTCGTAATCTAGGTGTAATAATGGACTCAGACCTGAACCTCCAGGGTCACATAAAGGCAATAACAAGGTCAGCTTTCTATCAGCTGAGGAACATTTCTAGGATTAAAGGACTGATGACACAAGGAGACCTAGAAAAACTAATCCATGCGTTCATCGTTAGTCGGATTGATTACTGCAATAGCGTCCTCACAGGTCTACCTAAAAAGTCACTCAGACAGCTGCATCTGATCCAGAACGTTGCTGCTTGTGTTCTCACTAGAACCAGGAAAGTAGAACACATCACCCCAGCTCTAAAGTCTTTACACTGGCTCCCTGTAGCTCAGAGAATAGACTTCTAAGTGCTTTTATTATTGATTTATAAATCACTGAATGGTTTAGCACCAAAGTATGATGAAGATCTGCTGTCACTATACCAACCAAGCAGACCACTCAGGTCCTCCAGCTCTAGTTTACTAATCATCTCTAGAACCAGACACAAACCTGGAGAAGCAGCTTTCAGCTTCTATGCTCCCCTTATTTGGAACAAACTTCCTAATGACTGCAAAGCTGATGAATCGTTAGGCTCTTTTAAATCAAAGATTAATACTCTACTGTTTAAAGCTGTCTTTGAGTAATGTTCTAATATTTAAAAAAAAATACATTTTCTTTTAATTATTTTCCTAAGTTGCTGTTTCAATCAAATGCTCTCCAATAAATTATGTAAAGCATCTTGAAAAAGTTTTTTTTTCTTTGATTGATTCTCATTTTTTATAATTAATTGCTGTTTTTAATTTTCATACTTTTACGCTGTTTTGTTGTCTTACTACTCTTTCTATGCTTTTATCATATGTTTGGTTGTAAAGCATCTTGAATTACCTTGTTTTGAAAGTGTGCTATACAAATACAATTATCTTGCCTTGTTGGAATAGATGGAATACTCACAGGGCCATAAGGACTCCGGAAATGTATAACATGTCATATTCATTAATTGTCAGGAGTGTTTCTGAACATTACTGTGTACTATATAAATTAGAAAGTCAATAAAACTCCTTAAATATTTATTGAACGTAAAATATAAGACATATAAAAACTCCAAACAGTAACCTGAGTGCAAATGGTTTCGGAACAATAGAAAATAAAACAGATTCAGGTTTCTATAAGAATACAAAATAAAAATGATTCAATCAGTAACCAGAATAATTCTGCAAAAAGCTGGTTTAGGTAGAATTACAGTATCAAAGAAAAATCACCACAAAGTAAAACACAATACCAGATGGTAGTAAATAACATCTAATATATATATTAAAATGGCGCAGTCAAAGATTAAACTCCAAACTTAAGAGTAAAATATGAGTGGGCTGGCTTACAGTGGTTCAGAGTGTGTGGGGGGTCCTTCCTTCAGTCACATAGTGGCTGCAGCTGGCCATTTTCTGCATTAAGTTTGCGCGTTGTCCCTGTGCATGTATGGGTTCCTCCAGGCTTCCTCCCACAGCCCAAAAATTTGTCTTTCTAAATTGCCTTTAGGTGTGAGTGTGTTTGTATATGATTGTTTGTCCTGTCTGTCTCTATGTTGCCAACCCATGAACTGGTGACCTGTCCCCACCCCCCAACCCTGCATAGGGTGGATGATACAGATAGGGGGTGGTGGTGGTTTTCTGAACTATTATTTCAACTATGTAATACAATGAAAAAGTACAAAAAGCCATGTGATGACCAACACCTAGGTCAGTGACACAACCAGCCCAAAGTGATCTCTTTATGGAAAAACTGATAACACATGCAGCTAACAAATGGGTTAAGCTTGCTTAATAAATGTTATCTTAAATCAAGGCTCTTATTTTGGACTTTTCCATTCATTATTGTATTTTTGAAAGTGAATAACTTCTAAAATGTTAATACAAAAATAAAAAATTACTCTTGCTCATAAAAATGACAATTTATCCTCTATTTTGTATATACACATCAAAAGATGATTAGTTTTAATATGACCACATTAATAAGTCCAATATTTGATATCAAAATAAACCACAGTGACCTCTAGTATGGCTGTAATAAGCAATGTGACAACCAACCCATGGGACAACCAGTCCCAGTCTTTGCCAGTTAGATTTTAAATTAAATGAAATGGCGTAAATAGCTCAAAAACATAGTTTTGCCCAGTTTGTAAAACAAATTCTTGCATAAATATATATTAAGCAGATAGTCTGCAGTTCTTTGTTTTTGTACAGTTTGAAATAGATCGATAAAGAACGAAATTTAAGACCGAATTTTAAGAAAAACACATTTAGCAATGTGGGATATCCTACACGTATGTATACACATATCTGTTCTACAATCATATTCATAACAATTTTATAATAATTTATTTGAAATTGTTTTTATATTTTCTTGCTTAATGACTGCAGTTTTACTTGAACACAGGTAGAAATAATGTCTTTTCCTTCCTGTCTTTTCTCCCTTAGGTCAAATTTATAATCTTTTTTTAATTTAATGTTCAAAAGTACTCCTGTCAATGAATGAATATTGACAGATTATACATTTCCTGAATCTCCATGGCCTTATGAGTATTCCCTATATTATATTTTGTGTCACTGTTTTTCCCAGATGACACGGGGCTAAAAGATAGTAAATCATTGTGTTAAAAATTGATACATGTATTATACGTGAGTCTAAACCAGGATATGCACCAGCATTAAAGGGTTTGGGTAACTTCATGAGCGGATAACTAATATAAAGCTGCCACTCAGGAACAGTTATCTTAGGAAAATCTCATTTACAGCCAGATCAGAAATCATAAACAAGTTTCATTACCAGGAGTGCTATTGACGTGTGAAATGTAGGGCACTGGCCCATGGACTAAAACCCCGGTCCCATCAGTTGAAAGATCTTGAAGCAGAATTCACTAGGTTGGATTCCATTTTACAACTTCATTTTACAGAACAAATAGCACTACAGCATACTCTAATCAAGAAGGAAATTAACATTATGAACAGCAATCTGAATTTCAAATTCACAGGATACGACAGCAGGACTATTTTCATGATGCCAGACATCCCATCTGTTGGCTATAAGAGTAAAAGCAGTGGGAACTTCTCAGATATCCCAGCTATGGTAGTATCAGCACTGATCCCTAACAGATAAATCTCACCTTCCAAACTTTTTTCTGTGATTTATAAAAGTCAGAGGGGCCCCAGACAAAAGCCAGCGTGATCAATTTTTAATCCATTACATTTACCTCAACTTTCAAAAACGAGAGTTTTATGTCAGCTTTTAGAGAACAATTAGATGCATTTCTTCTGGATATGATTATTTTCTCAATCGAAAAAGGCAAATTCTCAAGGGATGTTAACACAGGCCTTATTTCACTGCTGCTGAATAGAGACCCCACTGTTCTAGTTACCATCCTCTTAGCTTCCTTAACTCAGACTTCAAGATCTTTGCAAAACTCCTTGCTCACCAACTTGACGTTTACATGCCCTCATTGCTTAATCCCGACCAGACCGGCTTTATAAAATCACGCCTGGCAACAGATAATGTCAGACATCTTCTCATCACTGATGCAGCTCCAGACAATAATACACCCATGTTGGTGCTTAATCTTGATGCCATGAAAGTACAGTGGGGCAAAAAAGTATTTAGTCAGCCACCGATTGTGCAAGTTCTCCCACTTAAAATAATGACAGAGGTCAATAATTTTCATCATAGGTACACGTCAACTGTGAGAGACAGAATGTGGAAAAAAAGATCCAGGAATTCACATTGTAGGATTTTTAAAGAATTTATTTGTAAATTATGGTGGAAAATAAGTATTTGGTCAATAACACTAAAATTCAACTCAATACTTTGTAATATAAACTTTGTTGGCAATAACAGAGGTCAAACGATTACTATAGGTCTTTACCAGGTTTGCACACAGTAGCTGGTATTTTGGCCCATTCCTCCATGCAGATCTTCTCGAGAGCACTGATGTTTTGGGGCTGTCGCCGAGCAACACGGACTTTCAACACCCTCCACAGATTTTCTATGGGGTTGAGGTCTGGAGACTGGCTAGGCCACTCCAGGACTTTCAAATGCTTCTTACGGAGCCACTCCTTCGTTGCCCGGGCGATGTGTTTGGGATCATTGTCATGTTGGAAGACCCAGCCACGTTTCATCTTCAAAGCTCTCACTGATGGAAGGAGGTTTTGGCTCAAAATCTCACGATACATGGCCCAATTCATTCTTTCCTTAACACGGATCAGTCGTCCTGTCCCCTTAGCAGAAAAACAGGCCCAAAGCATGATGTTTCCACCCCCATGCTTCACAGTAGGTATGGTGTTCTTGGGATCAGAATCAGAATCAGAATCAGTTTATTGGCCAAGTATGTCACATACAAGGAATTTGACTCCGGCAAACTTTTTCCTCCAGTACAGAACTTGAATAAGTGAAATAAAAAAATAAATAAAAAAAAAAAAAAGAAAAATATGAACAAAAATAAGTAAAAATACAAATAAATATCAGATCGTAAATAATAAAGGATAATATATACACCAAGCCGGGGTTATTTTACAGTGAGTATGTACAGAAGTGCAGAGTTATAGTTTATTGTTATGTGAGTGCACTCACACACTGTGACTAGACAGAGTTCGTCAGAGCGACAGCCTGGGGGAAAAAAAACTGTTTTTGTGTCGGGTGGTTTTGGCGTACAACGCTCTGTAACGCCGACCTGAGGGGAGGAGCCTAAACAGATTGTGGCCAGGGTGTGAGGGGTCAGTGGTGATTTTCCTGGCCCGCTTCCTGACCCTGGCCCGGAATAGGTCCTGAATGGAGGGAAGATCGGTTCCTATGATCCTCTCTGCAGTCCTGACTGTTCTCTGCAGTCTGTCCTTGTCTTGCCTGGTGGCGGATCCAAACCAGACAGAGATGGATGAGGTCAGGACAGACTGGACTATTGCTGTGTAGAAGATGATCAGCAGCTCCTGGGGCAGGTTGAACTTCCTGAGCTGACGCAGAAAGTACAGCCTTTGCTGGGCCTTTTTCCTTATTATGTTGTTGTGTGAGGTCCACTTCAGGTCCCGTGTGATGGTGGATCCTAGGAACCTGAAAGACTCCACTGTGGGGACTGGCTTGTTGAGGATCATGAGAGGAGATGTTGATGGTGGTCTCTTCCTGAAGTCCACTGTCATCTCCACAGTTTTGAGCGGGTTTAGCTCCAGGTGGTTCTGACTGCACCAGAGACCCAGCTGTTCCACTTCCTTTCTGTACACAGACTCGTCGCCGTCGCGGATGAGTCCAATGACGGTGGTGTCATCTGCAAACTTCAGGAGTTTCACAGAAGGGTCCCTCGACGTGCAGTCAGTGGTGTAAAGGGAGAAGAGCAGTGGGGAGAGAACACATCCCTGGGGGGCGCCGATGCTGAGGGAACGGGAGCTGGATGTGAACTTACCCAGTTTCACCTGCTGCCTCCTGTCAGTCAGGAAACTGGTAATCCACTGGCAGGTGGAGGGAGGCACGGTGAGCTGGGACAGTTTTTGGTGGAGGAGCTCTGGTACAATGGTGTTAAACGCAGAGCTGAAGTCCACAAACAGGACCCGAGCGTAGGTACCTGCAGAGTCTAGGTGGTGCAGGATGTAGTGTAGAGCCATGTTGACGGCATCATCCACTGACCTGTTTGATCTGTAGGCGAACTGCAGGGGGTCTAGCAGGGGATCTGTGATGTCCTTCAGGTGGGTCAGTACCAGACGCTCAAAGGATTTCATGACCACAGATGTTAGGGCAACTGGTCTGTAGTCATTTAATCCAGTGACTGGGGACTTCTTGGGAACCGGAATGATGGTGGAGCGTTTGAGGCAGGTGGGGACCTCACACAGCTCCAGGGAGTTATTGAAGATCTGGGTGAAGATGGGAGCCAGCTGGTCAGCACAGAATTTCAGAGAGGCTGGGGACACTCCGTCTGGTCCCTGAGCCTTTTTAATTTTCTGTCTCTGAAATAGCTGGCGCACGTCCTGTTCGCAGATCGTCAAGGCAGGTACGTGGGTGGTTTGGGGTGAAGCTGGGTCTTTTGTGATGGAGATGGTGGGGGAGGTGGGAGGTGTGAAAGTCCCTTCAAACCTGGAAAAGAAGTCGTTGAGGTCCTCAGCCAGGCGGGGGCTCTCCACAGGGTGGGGGGATGGTCTCCTACAGTTAGTAATGGTCTGCAGGTAGCTCCAAACTGCAGAGGGGTCGTTAGCAGAAAAACGGTCCTTAAGCTTAGCACTGTAGTTCCTCTTTGCTGCTTTGATCCCTCTTGTCAGCTGGTTCCTGGCCTGTTTGTACAGGTCCCGATCCCCACTCTTGTAGGCCTCCTCCTTGTCCTGGCGTAGCCGTCTCAGTTCTGCAGTGAACCACGGTTTATTGTTTTTGAATGAGCAGAAGGTTTTGGTCTGCACACACATGTCCTCACAAAAGCTGATGTAGGATGTCACAGTGTCGGTCAGTTCATCCAGGGATGAAGCCGCTGCTTCAAAGACGCTCCAATCAGTGCAGTCAAAGCAGGCCTGTAACTGCATCTTTGACTCATCTGTCCATCTCTTCACAATTCTTACTACAGGCTTAGCAGATTTCAGCTTCTGCCTGTAAGATGGGATGAGGTGGACCAGGCAGTGGTCGGAAAGTCCCAAAGCAGCACGGGGGACAGAGCGATATGCATTTTTTATTGTGGTGTAGCAGTGATCTAAAGTGTTCATGTCCCTGGTGGGACACGTCACATGTTGTTTATATTTAGGCAGTTCAAGTTTGAGATTAGCTCTGTTAAAATCCCCGAGAACGATTAGCAGAGAGTCCGGGTGATTTTTCTACACTTCTGTGATCTGATCGGCGAGGTGATGTAATGCCTCCGTCACACACGCCTGCGGTGGAATGTATACAGCGACCAGCACAAACGAGGCGAACTCCCGCGGTGAATAAAATGGTCTACAGTTTATGAAGAACGACTCAAGGTGAGGGCTGCATGTCTTCTTTAACACTGTGACATCTGTGCACCAACCTTCATTAATGTAGAAGCACGTTCCACCTCCCTTTGATTTCCCAGTCAGCTCCGCGCAGCGGTCCGCTCTGAACAGCTGGAAGCCTGGCAGCTTTAGAGCGCTGTCCGGGATGAGTTCACTGGACCAGGTTTCAGTGAAGCAAAAGGCGGCAGAACGACTAAAGTCGGAGTTCTTGGATAGGAGAAGGAGCAATTCATCCATTTTGTTAGGCAGAGAGCGGACGTTCCCCAGGTGTATGGATGGGAGAGCGGTGCGTAATCCCCGCTGTCGCAGCTTGACGAGCACACCAGCCCGATTCCCGCGTCGTCGTCTCCGTCTAAATCCACAGAACGCTGCTGCTCCTCCGATCAGAATCTCCATAAAGCTGTCAGGTTGTGTAAAGACCGGTGAAAAAAGTCCGGCACTGGATAGCCCAATTTTTAAAAGTTCCTCTCTGCTAATTTTAATAGCAGAGGGAGTGCAGAAAACTACGCAAAAGAGTAAAACAGTAACTAGTACCAGAGAGCGAAGTGCCGAGGCGTCCATACGCGGCGCCATCTTGCAAACAACTCAGTATTCTTCTTCCTCCAAACACGACAAGTTGAGTTTATACCAAAAAGTTCTACTTTGGTTTCATCTGACCACATGACATTCTCCCAATCCTCTGCTGTATCATCCATGTGCTCTCTGGCAGACTTCGGAAGGACCTGGACATGCACTGGCTTAAGCAGGGGGACACGTCTGGCACTGCAGGGTTTGATTCCCTGTCGTTGTAGTGTGTTACTGATGGTAACCTTTGTTACTTTGGTCCCAGCTCTCTGCAGGTCATTCACCAGGTCCCCCCGTGTGGTTCTGGGATTTTTGCTCACCGTTCTCATGATCATTTTGACCCCACGGGATGAGATCTTGCGTGGAGCCCCAGATCGAGGGAGATTATCAGTGGTCTTGTATGTCTTCCATTTTCTGATAATTGCTCCCACAGTTGATTTTTTTCACACCAAGCTGCTTGCCTATTGTAGATTCACTCTTCCCAGTCAGGTGCAGGTCTACAATTCTTTTCCTGGTGTCCTTTGAAAGCTCTTTGGTCTTGGCCATAGTGGAGTTTGGAGTTTGACTGTTTGAGGCTGTGGACAGGTGTCTTTTATACAGATAACGAGTTCAAACAGGTGCCATTAATACAGGTAACGAGTGGAGAACAGAAGAGCTTCTTAAAGAAGAAGTTACAGGTCTGTGAGAGCCAGAGTGTGTTTGAAGTGACCAAATACTTATTTTCCACCATAATTTACAAATAAATTCTTTAAAAATCCTACAATGTGAATTCCTGGATTTTTTTCTTCACATTCTGTTTCTCACAGTTGAAGTGTACCTATGATGAAAATTACTGACCTCTATCATTATTTTAAGTGGGAGAACTTGCACAATCGGTGGCTGACTAAATACTTTTTTGCCCCACTGTATATGGCCAATTAGAGTGGTCATATGCTCTCACCATATCACACCTATTGTCCATGTGTAAGGAATTTGGAAGTATATCTGGTTTTAAAGTTAATAGGTCTGAGTCTGCTCTCCTACACCTGAACAGTTCTGCCAAAACATAATTACTCCCTGTTAATGTCCCGGTAGTTCAGAATTTTGGTTACTTGGGAACTGAGATTTATTCTTCTTTGAATCAAATAGTTAAATATAATTACTCGCATTTTTTGAATAAGCTCTTAAAGAACATGAACCAGTGGATTGATTTTCCTCTCTATTTTGGCCTGCATCTCTACAATAAAAAAATGAATGTTTTGCCCAGTGTTACATCTAGGGTTGTCAACTTTCATAAACGAAAATAAGGGACACTTAAGCTACAGGGCGTTTTTCACCACGTGCTGTAGCAAAGTCCAGTAGCAAAGTCCAGCTTTGTAGCAAAGTCCAGCTTTGTATTAAAGTCCAGCTTTGTAGCAAAGTCCAGCTTTGTATTAAAGTCCAGCTTTGTATTAAAGTCCAACTTTGTATTAAAGTCCAGCTTTGTATTAAAGTCCAGCTTTGTAGCAAAGTCCAGCTTTGTAGCAAAGTCCAGCTTTGTATTAAAGTCCAGCTTTGTATTAAAGTCCAGCTTTGTAGCAAGTCCAGCTTTGTATTAAAGTCCAGCTTTGTATTAAAGTCCAGCTTTGTAGCAAGTCCAGCTTTGTATTAAAGTCCAACTTTGTATTAAAGTCCAGCTTTGTATTAAAGTCCAGCTTTGTAGCAAAGTCCAGCTTTGTAGCAAAGTCCAGCTTTGTATTAAAGTCCAGCTTTGTAGCAAAGTCCAGCTTTTTAGCAAGTCCAGCTTTGTATTAAAGTCCAGCTTTGTATTAAAGTCCAGCTTTGTATTAAAGTCCAGCTTTGTAGCAAGTCCAGCTTTGTACCAAAGTCCAGCTTTGTAGCAAAGTCCAGCTTTGTAGCAAAGTCCAGCTTTGTATTAAAGTCCAGCTTTGTAGCAAAGTCCAGCTTTGTATTAAAGTCCAGCTTTGTAGCAAAGTCCAGCTTTGTATTAAAGTCCAGCTTTGTAGCAAAGTCCAGCTTTGTAGCAAAGTCCAGCTTTGTAGCAAGTCCAGCTTTGTATTAAAGTCCAGTTTTGTATTAAAGTCAAGCTTTGTATTAAAGTCCAGTTTTGTATTAAAGTCCAGCTTTGTAGCAAGTCCAGCTTTGTAGCAAAGTCCAGCTTTGTAGCAAAGTCCAGTTTTGTATTAAAGTCCAGCTTTGTATTAAAGTCCAGCTTTGTAGCAAAGTCCAGCTTTGTAGCAAGTCCAGCTTTGTATTAAAGTCCAGTTTTGTATTAAAGTCAAGCTTTGTAACAAAGTCCATAACTCACTAGAACACCTACTGTAGACCAGCAGAAGAGCATTTTTGTCTCCCAGTAAAAGCCTAGTTCATACTCAGTGTTTCCTACACAAACCCAGCATCCGAACACCCCCACTACGCCTACTACGTAGCAGGCGAAAAGCAGTATGTGAGCGATGTAGTAGATTTGAATCTCCAGTATGGATTGGAGTAGTAGGCATAAAGTTCCCGGCTGTGTAATACCGCCACAGTAAGCAGCTGGTGGACACTATGCTATTCCACAATGCAGTGGAAGCCCCAAAATCGTAGAAAAAGAGTGACCTCGGCTACAGAGGAACTATCAACCATTGACACTGCCGCAATTTCTGGGTACAAAAGTTAAAGTGTAGCAATGTTACTGATTACTTTAATTGTTTTTTGATACTTGATTAAAGATTTAAGTTGATAAGTTCATATTTAACAGGACCACAGGTGACGTGACGTAACGTAACGTAAACATCCGGTAAAATGGTGGAGCAGTAAGTTTGATTTAATACCTACTACTCACTCGTTAAACGGGAAAGTAGCAGCTAAAATGTAGCATGTAGTACATATAGGATTCAGACGAGTTGAATGTGTGGCGGTGCGCCACACATTCAACTCCGACTGCCACAGATTCAACAACGACCAAATAAAAAATAATTCAACACTGACCATCACATATTGCGTTTAGTTTTTATTTTTCACGCTATGTAAAACACGCAGCGTATTCGTTCAGCTGCATTTCCCTGCCCTCTCTTCATCTCTCTGTCACTCATGCGTCTCTGTCACACACACACACACACACAGCCCTTCCCCTCCATGAACACCACGTCTGTCTGATCATCCATGAAAGCGTGGCCTTTTTGGTACAGAGAAGACGGCTCACGAAAGGTTGGTAGCTAATGAACACTTAACCATACTTGCCAACCCTCCTGATTTTCCAAGGAGAGACCCGAATTTCAGTGCCCCTCCTGAAAATCCCCTAGAGCCACCATCCTGCAGAATTTTTCCTGATATCTGACGGCGTTGCATAAAATGTACACTGCCCGTGTCTTTTGTGAGGGGAATGGAGAATAAAACATGTTTCATTTGCATTTATCCAGTTGTTATGGGGTACAGTTTCCTCATTCCAGACATGAGTCCTTCACCTGTTGGCAAAAATTCCTTTTGGAATCCAAAATGCATCACCTACGTGATTCGTTTGTTTAGGAGGAAAACAAACAGCTGTGATTAGTGGCGCGCCATGCAGCAGTGAGCCGCAAGTTTTCCAAAGTCTTTATGTGACTGACAGAAGTTGTAGTTTCAGTTACTTTTTAAATAGTCTGAGTTATTTAGGATTCAAAACGGTTTCAACCCTTTTCAACTGTAGTTTCCTTTTATTTCGGCTGCGTGATGGTTCAGCAGCGGATCCTTGCAGAAACCAACGTTAGAGTGTGGGAATCAACAGACTTAATGCTGCGCTGCGGCCAAAATAAGACAAATATATGTTATCACTCTCTTCTGACACAGAGACTCCTGTGAGTGTTCAGAACTATTAATAAAAGATTATTCCTAAACGTTCCGTGGTGCCGAGCAGGGGCGTATCCAGGAAGTGAATAAACAGGGGTGAAAAGTGCCCAGGGTGGGATTTTTGCACCAAAATAAAAGCAGAAATGTTCTTCTAGTGGGGACCCAATCTGAGCTGGTCACATTTTAGCGTTTTCATCTGTTAAAAGAACATTTAAAGTCTTTTTTTTTTTGCTAAGCTTTACGTGACGATAAAAGCAAATCACAAATGAAAACATTGCAACTTTTTTTCACAAAAGGTTTTTCACCAAAAAGTGGAGGGACTGTTCAATTTCTTAACGTATGTTATTGATGTTGACTGTTATGTCAGATAATTAAACACTTGAAAATACAAGTATTTAATTTTCTATTTTCTTAACACAACCCTACGCCACCACGTGGTTGGTCAACACACCACCTTCTTTAAATGTGTTAACAGCAACGCCTTTACAAAAGTGAAAGAGTGCTGAAGATATGTAGTAGCAGACGTGGAGCAGAGCAGAGAACGTCTTGAGTAAGATCATCTGGGTGTTCAGTATCTGATCCAATAGCAAAAAGTAAGGAAGCTTTTTCTCCTAATTGTCCAGAAGAACCTTTTCTGTGTATTGAAAGTATTGAAATACACCGTTTATGATCAGAGACCTGACTGAAACAGTAGCAGGCGCTTTTTCTAAAGGTGGCTTTCAGCTGTGGGTTTGTCTGATTTACACAGATCTTCCATGACTGTCATGCTGCTCAGCCCTTCCTCTGTCTTTGTGTCTGTGTGTTCTCAGGTGCTGTGTAACGGCCCAGGGACGTGTGTTCCTCTCTGCGTAGCTGGACTCCTGCTTGGAATTCTGGGAATAAAGAAAGTCCAGATAGTGTATGTTGAAAGTATCTGCCGGGTGCAGACGCTGTCGTTAACAGGGAAGATCCTCTACCTGCTCTCCGACTATTTCTTTGTGCAGTGGCCGTCTCTGAGGGACAAATACCCCAAAGCCATTTTCCTGGGGAGAATAGTCTGACGGGACCTGGTACAACATGGACACACCAAGAAAAGGATGGAATGTCACTTATGAATCACTACTTATGTGTTTTCAGATGTATAGACAATTAAAAGTTGAAATGAGTGAAAAACCTGCTCCAGCTCCTGATTCAGCTTCTATCTGATCTTCTGTGTGTGGTCAAAATCCAACAGAACTCAGGCTGGTCTTCTGCTGGGTAGATGACATGATCAAACTCATCTTCTTTAAAGTTACTTATATTAGGATGATCAAACCCTCATGGGAGGGTTGATTTCTAACCAGCCAGACAAGAAATACTTCAAGGAATCTACTGAGACTTCTATGTTTGACTGCTTTTTCAACAGTGAGCAGTGTCACTGATCAGCGCCACAGCAGCAGACATAACAGGAGCCAAGAATCAGGGATGGTTGACTTTTTTCTGTTTTGTTATATTCTGCTTTGTCAGAAACTTATTTTACAAAACCAGGTGTCTCCCTCTGAGTCCCAACCGATCAGCATGGCTTAAGCACAGCTCCCGCCCAGATCTACAGGGGCATTCATACCACCAGACTGTACGGATCTTAATGCTCAGTTCTTATTGTTTATTATCAAATCCAATCTTTTTTTGTATGTAGTCTTTCACACTGTAACTAAAATGTGTCAGCAAACACGCTCCAGTGTGGCTGGATCACGGTCCTAAAGCCGCCTGCATGCCCAGAAGAAGACAAGATGTCACAGAAGCAGGGAAGTTTATGGGAGGAAAAACTCCTGCCTGCAGATGGTGTTTGTGCACAGGGCCGTGCAGAGACCTTAGAGGGGCAGGTGCTCAGAGTTCATAAAGAGGCACAAAGAGCAAGATTTTCAAACCGCCTACAGCAACTTACAGTGCATCCGGAAAGTATTCACAGCGCTTCACTTATTCCACATTTTTTAATGTTACAGCCTTATACCAAAATGGATTAAATTCATTATGTTCCTTAAAATTTAACACACAACACCCCATAATGTAAAAAGAAATGTTTAGATTGTTGCTGAGAAATCACATGTACATAAGTATTCACAGCCTTTGCTCAGTACTTTCTTGATGCACCTTTGGCAGCAATTACAGCCTCAAGTCATTTTGAATATGATGCCACAAGCTTGGCACACCTACCTTTGGGTAGTTTAGCCCATTCCTCTTTGCAGTACCTCTCCAGCTCCATCAGGTTGGATGGAAAGCGTTGGTGCACAGCCATTTTCAATCTCTCCAGAGATGCTCAATTGGGTTTAGGTCTGGGTTCTGGCTGGGCCACTCAAGGACATTCATCAGTTGTTCTGTAGCCACTCCTTGGATATTCTGGCTGTGTGCTTATAGGGTCATTATCCTGCTGAAAGGTGAACAGTCGCCCCAGTCTGAGGTCAAGAGCGCTTTGGAGCAGGTTTTCATCCAGGATGTCTCTGTATATTGCTCCATTCATCTTTCCCTCTATCCTGATTAGTCTTCCAGTTCCTGCCACTGAAAAACATCCCCACAACATGATGCTGCCACCACCATGCTTCACTGTAGGGATGGTATTGGCCTGGTGATGAGCAGTGCCTGATTTTCTCCAAATGTAACGCCTGGCATTGACTCCAAAGAGTTCAATTCTTGTCTCATCAGACCAGAAGATTTTGTTTCTCATGGTCTAAGAGTCCCTAAGTGCCTTTTAGCAAACTCCAGGCAGGCTGCCATGTGCCTTTTAGCAAACTCTAGGCAGGCTGCCATGTGCCTTTTACTAAGGAGTGGCTTCCGTCTGGCCACTCTACCATACAGGCCTGATTGGTGGATTGCTGCAGAGATAGTTGTCCTTCTGGAAGTTTCTCCTCTCTCCACAGAGGAATGATGGAGCTCTGAAAAAGTCACCATTAGGTTATTGGTCACCTCCCTGACCAAGGCCTTTCTCCCCCGTTCACTCCGCTTTGAAGGCCGGCCAGCTCTAGGAAGAGCCTTGGTGGTTCCAAACTTCTTCCACTTACAGATGATGGAGGCCACTGTGCTCATTGGAACCTTCAAAGCAGCAGAACTTTTTCTGGAACCTTCCCCAGCCTTGTGCCTAAAGACAATCCTGTCTCAGAGGTCTACACTCAATTCCTTTGTCTTCATGCTTGGTTTGTGCTTTGACATGTACTGTCAACCCAGGGGCCTTATATAGACAGGTGTGTGCCTTTCCAAATCATGTCCAATTAACTTAATTTACCACAGGATGATTCCAATTAATCTGCTGAAACACCTCAAGGATGATCAGTGGAAACAGAATGCAGCTCAGCTCAATTCTGAGCTTCGCGTCAAAGGCTGTGAATACTTATGTACATGTGATTTCTCAGTTTTTTTTTTAGTTTTAATAAATTCGCAATAATTTCAAAGACACTTCTTTCACATCATTATGGTGTGTTGTGTTTTGAATTTTATGGGAAAAAAATGAATTTAGTCCATTTTGGAATGAGGTCGTAACATTAAAAAAAGTGGAAAAAGTGAAGCGCTGTGAATACTTTCCCGATGCACTGTAACTTAGTGTATCATCCTGAATAGCAACAACCAATATCCATTAACAGAATAATAGAGTATCAAAACATAAAATATCAAAGTAGCCTGTTTTTTGTTTTTTTTTATCTGAAGGGGTGTAATAATGCTGTTGAGACTCTGCTGCTAGGATGTGTTGATCAAACAAAAACATTGGGAAAACACCGTAAAATAAAATAAAAGATAACTTTGCAGAAAAGCTAGTAGAAATAAATTAAAATAACTAAAAATAACTGATATTAGGAAAATATTTAGAAGGAATTTGTTAAAAATGAAAATATTTCAGACTAATAAGAATTTTAAATGCATTCAGTTTTCAGTCGATCTGAAACCACTAAACTAAAAACCTACAGTTTTTTGTAATTTCAAAATCAAGACTATATTTTCCTTCACAAATGGGTCTTTTCTAATATTCTTGGCCAGCTTCTGCACTGTTACCCACCCAATACCCCATTGAGACAATGTCTTATTCACGGCCACAATCAAATAGACTAAAAGTTAATTATAAATGAATCATCCATCCATCCATCCATCTTCCTCCGCTTATCCGGGGTCGGGTCGCGGGGGCAGTAGCCTAAGCAAGGAGACCCAGACTTGCCTCTCCCCGGCCACTTGGGCCAGCTCCTCGGGAGGAATCCCGAGGCGTTCCCAGGCCAGCTGGGAGACATAATCTCTCCAACGGGTCCTGGGTCTTCCCCTGGGTCTCCTCCCGGTGGGACATGCCCGGAACACCTCACCAGGGAGGCGTCCAGGAGGCATCCTGACTAGATGCCCGAGCCACCTCAACTGGCTCCTCTCGATGTGGAGGAGCAGCGGCTCTACTCTGAGCTCCCTCCGGATGACCGAGCTTCTCACCCTATCTCTAAGGGAGAGCCCAGCCACCCTACGGAGGAAACTCATTTCAGCCGCCTGTATCCGTGATCTCGTTCTTTCGGTCACCACCCAGCGTTCGTGACCATAGATGAGGGTAGGAACGTAGATCGACCGGTAAATCGAGAGCTTCGCCTTTCGACTCAGCTCTCTCTTCACCACGACAGACCGGTACAGCGCCCGCATGACTGCAGACGCCCTACCAATCCGTCCATCGATCTCCCGCTCCATTTTTCCCTCATTCGTGAACAAGACCCCCAGATACCTAAACTCCTCCACTTGAGGAAGGACCTCATCCCCAACCCGAAGAGAGCACCCTACCCTTTTCCGACTCAAGACCATGGTCTCGGATTTGGAGGTGCTGATCCTCATCCCAGCCGCTTCACACTCGGCTGCGAACCGCTCCAACGAGAGCTGTAGATCACGTTCAGACGAAGCCAACAAGACCACATCATCTGCGAAAAGCAGAGACCCGATCCTGAGGTCACCAAAACGGATCCCCTCAACACCTTGGCTGCACCTAGAAATCCTGTCCATAAACGTTATGAACAGGATCGGTGATAAAGGGCAACCTTGGCGGAGTCCAACTCTCACTGGAAACGAGTCCGACTTACTGCCGGCAATGCGAACCAGACTCTGACACCGGTCATATAGGGACCTAACAGCCCGTATCAGAGGGCCTGGTACCCCATACTCCCGGAGTACCCCCCACAGGACACCCCGAGGGACACGGTCGAACGCCTTCTCCAAGTCCACAAAGCACATGTAGACTGGTTGGGCGAACTCCCACGCACCCTCCAGGACCCTGCCGAGGGTGTAGAGCTGGTCCAGTGTTCCACGGCCAGGACGAAAACCGCATTGTTCCTCCTGGATCCGAGGTTCGACTATCCGTCGTACCCTCCTCTCCAGAACCCCTGAATAGACCTTACCAGGGAGGCTCAGAAGTGTGATCCCCCTGTAGTTGGAACACACTCTGTGGTCCCCCTTTTTAAAGAGGGGGACCACCACCCCGGTCTGCCAATCCAAGGGAACTGCCCCCGATGTCCACGCAATATTGCAGAGCCGCGTCAACCAACACAGCCCTACAACATCCAGAGCCTTGAGGAACTCCGGCCGAATCTCATCCACCCCCGGAGCCTTACCACCGAGGAGCTTTTTAACAACCTCGGCGACTTCAGCCCCAGAGATTGGAGAGTCCGTCCCAGAGTCCCCAGACTCTGCTTCCAAACAGGAAGGCGTGTCGGTGGGATTGAGGAGGTCTTCGAAGTATTCCATCCACCGACCCAAAACGTCCCGCGTTGAGGTCAGCAGCACACCGCCCCCACTGTAAACAGTGTTG
Source organism: Apricaphanius iberus (assembly GCA_028564705.1). Classification (NCBI taxonomy): domain Eukaryota; kingdom Metazoa; phylum Chordata; class Actinopteri; order Cyprinodontiformes; family Aphaniidae; genus Apricaphanius; species Apricaphanius iberus. Next base: position 105,219 of record JAPXFQ010002234.1, on the reverse strand, counting down.
GCGGCAGACCGCTTCCCCCCCCTGAGACGCCGGATGGTGGACCAGAATCGCTTCGAAGCCATACGGAAGTCGTTCTCCATGGTCTCTCCAAACTCCTCCCACGCCCGAGTTTTTGCCTCAGCGACCATCCGAGCCGCACTCCGCTTGGCCTGCCGGTACCTATCAGCTGCTTCCGGAGTCCCACAGGCCAAGAAGGCCCGATAGGACTCCTTCTTCAGCTTGACAGCATCCCTCACCGCCGGTGTCCACCAGCGGGTTCGAGGGTTGCCGCCACGACAGGCACCAACTACCTTGCGGCCACAACTACGGTCAGCCGCTTCGACAATGGAGGCACGGAACATGGCCCATTCGGACTCAATGTCCCCCGCCTCCCCCGGGACGTGTTTGAAGTCCTGTCGGAGGTGAGAGTTGAAACCCCTTCTGACAGGAGACTCCGCCAGACGTTCCCAGCAGACCCTCACAACACGTTTGGGCCTACCAGGTCTGTCCGGCGTCTTCCCCCACCACCGGAGCCAACTCACCACCAGGTAGTGGTCGGTGGATAGCTCCGCCCCTCTCTTCACCCGAGTGTCCAAAACATGCGGCCGCAGGTCAGATGAAACGACAACCAGGTCGATCATCGAGCCGCGGCCTAGGGTGTCCTGGTGCCAAGTGCACACATGAACACCCTTATGCTTGAACATGGTGTTCGTTATGGACAATCCATGACGAGCACAGAAGTCCAACAACAAAACACCGCTCGGGTTCAGATCGGGGGGGCCATACCGCCCAACCACGCCTCTCCAGGTCTCACTGTCATTGCCAACGTGAGCGTTGAAGTCTCCCAGGAGAATGAGGGAGTCTCCAGAAGGAGCACTCTCCAGCACCCCCTCCAAGGACTCCAAGAAGGGTGGGTAGTCTGATCTACTGTTCGGTGCATAAGCACAAACAATAGTCAGCACCCGTCCCCCCACCCGTAGGCGGAGGGAGGCTACCCTCTCACTCACCGGGGTAAACCCCAACGTACAGGCGCCGAGATGGGGGGCAACAAGTATGCCCACCCCAGCTCGGCGCCTCTCACCGGGAGCAACTCCAGAGTGGAAGAGAGTCCAACCCCTCTCGAGGAGACGGGTTCCAGAGCCAGAGCCATGCGTCGAGGCAAGGCCGACGATGTCCAGTCGGAACCTCTCAGCCTCGCACACCAGCTCCGGCTCCTTCCCCACCAGAGAGGTGACGTTCCACGTCCCAAGAGCCAGCTTCTGCAGCCGAGGATCGGACCGCCAAGGTCCCCGCCTTCGGCCACCGCCCGTCTTGCACGGCACCCGACCCCTATGGCCCCTCCCACAGGTGGTGAGCTCATGGGAAGGGGGGCCCATGTTTCCTCTTCGGGCTAAGCCCGGCCGGGCCCCATGGAAAAAGGCCCGGCCACCAGGCGCTCGCCAACGTGCCCCACCTCCAGGCCTGGCTCCAGAGTGGGGCCCCGGTGACCCGCGTCCGGGCGAGGGAACACTAGATCCATTTATTTTGTTCATCATAGGGGTCGTCGGGCTGCGCTTTGTCTGATCCCTCACCTAGGACCAGTTTGCCATGGGTGACCCTACCAGGGGCATAAAGCCCCAGACAACATAGCTCCCAGGATCATTGGGACACTCAAACCCCTCCACCGCGATAAGGTGGCAGCCAGGGAGGGGATAAATGAATCAACTCCTACCAATTATCTAAATTTTCACATTTCTAGAAGTACTGGGCGAGGATGAGGAGTTGCTACCATCTTTCATTCAGATCAGTAGTGATGACTTTAATTAAAAAATTTAAAAAAATAAAATACCAATGATTTTATTAAAAATAAAATCATTGGTATTCTGCCAAACATGACTAACTCTCTTTCAGTAAATGAGGCAGTATCAGAGAGAACTGTAGAACCATGTTTATGTCTGTACCTTTTTAATTCTGTTGAACTTTCTGAATTATCACAAATATTCGTTTCATCTAAACCCTCAACTTGTATGTTAGACCCAATACCAACCAAATTATTTAAGGAAGTGTTCCCTCTGGTTACTGGCCCTATCCTAGACATGATGAATCTATCTTTAATAAATGGATATGTACCTCAGGAATTTAAGGTTGCTGTAATTAAACCTTTACTTAAGAAACCCTCCCTAGATCAAGATGATTTAGCTAACTACAGACCTATATCTAACCTTCCTTTCTTATCCACAATTCTTGAGAAAATAGTTGCTAATCAAGTATGTGAGCATCTAAACAGCAACAACCTGTTTGAGGAATTTCAGTCAGGTTTTAGAGCTCATCATAGCACTGAAACAGCACTGGTAAAAGTTACTAATGATATTCTAATGGCCTCAGATAATGGATTCGTGACTGTTCTGGTCTTGTTAGATCTCAGTGCTGCTTTTGACACAGTCGATCATAATATTCTCTTAGAAAGGCTTGAACATGTTGTAGGGATCAATGGATCAGCACTAGGCTGGTTTAAATCATATCTGTCCAAAAGATTCCAGTTTGTTCATGTCAATGATAAATCTTCTTCACACTCTTTGGTTACTGGTGGAGTACCACAGGGTTCTGTGCTTGGACCGATTCTCTTAACTATATATATGCTTCCAATTGGTAAAATAATTAGACAACATGGAATGAATTTCCACAGTTATGCTGATGATACACAATTATATTTATCCATAAAACCTGATGAAACCAATCAGTTAGGTAGATTATAGGCATGCCTTGAAGACATAAAAACCTGGATGACTCTGAATTTTCTACATTTAAATTCAGACAGACAGAAGTTGTTGTCTTTGGACCAGAACCTTTAAAAAGGAAACTGCTAAATCAATCACTTCATCTGGATGCCATTAATTTGGCCTCTGGTAATAATGTAAAGTACCTCGGTGTAATTTTTGACCAAGACATGACATTTAAATCTCATATTAAACAGGTTTCTAAGATTTCTTTCTTTCACCTCCAGAATATTGCTAAAATTAGAATCATCCTGTCCAGGAGTGATGCAGAGAAACCAGTCCATGCATTTGTTACTTCAAGCCTGGACTACTGTAATTCCTTATTATCAGGAAGTCCACAAAATTCAATTAATAGCCTTCAGTTGATCCAAAATACTGCAGCAAGAGTTCTGATGAATATTAAAAAGAGAGATCACATTTCTCCTGTTTTGGCTTCTCTCCATTGGCTCCCTGTTAAATCCAGAATAGAGTTTAAGATCCTCCTCCTTACGTATAAAGCCCTTAATAATCAGCTCCATCGTACATCAGAGATCTGATTGTTCCATATGTTCCTAACAGAGAACTTTGTTCTCAGAATGCAGGTCTACTGGTAGTTCCTAGGATTTCTAAAAGTAGAATAGGAGGCAGATCTTTTAGTTATCAGGCTCCTCTCCTGTGGAACCAGCTCCCAGTTTTAGTCCATGAGGCAGATACTCTGTCTGTTTTTAAGACTAGGCTTAAAACCTTCCGTTTTGATAAAGCTTATAGTTAGAGTGGTTTAGGTTATCCTGAGTTATTTTTGTAATTATGCTGCTATAGGCTTAGACTGTTGGAGGACAGACTGACCACTTTTCTTCTCTCTGCTACTTTTCTCTCCTACTACTCTCCAGATATATTTTTTCTGCTGTTATTGTGATTGTTAACACAGTTTTCTCTCCGTATTTTTCTCCCCATAGAAGCTCCACCTGGTCTGGTATCCTGCTCAGCTACAGCGCCCCCTGCTGGATGGGGAGCGTTGGTCCAGATGATGCTCAAAGTCACCAAACATCCTCCATGCTGTCTCTTCTCTGTCTTCTCAGACCACCAGACGGTTGTTGCAGATGACCGCTTGTACTGAGCCAGGTTCTGGTTCTGGTTCTGCTGGAGGTTTCTTCCTGTTAAAGGGGAGTTTTTCCTCTCCACTGTCGCTACATGCTTGTTCAGTATGAGGGAAGCTGATGAATTGCTGTGGTTGGAGTCTGCATGATCCAGGCACAACCTCACGCCGATGACTCAGCACAATCTGCTGGGATTCCTTACATAGAAAATTTATCTGATTGGAATGTTTGTATAATTGTACTAAGATGAGTTTTGATGTAAAGTGCTTTGAGATGAACTGTTGTGAACTGGTGCTATATAAATAAAAGTGACTGGAATTGAATTATTCCTCTATGTTACTGAGGATGAGGAATGATTTCATGTTCCATGTTCCCGGACGGATGGTGACCACTGGCCCTAATCTGCTTCCGCAGCCCAGGAATCTTTTCCTATGTGTCACCAGGGACACCATAACAGATGTGGAAACGATAAGCGCAGTAAGAAGTTTTAGATGGAGTGGAATGTGACGTCAGCGCGTTTTCAGCACGTCCTGGCTGCCAGCGCTGCTCGGCTTTGTTTCCTCTGCCTCTGTGCGCAGATTTTCTTCAACTCTCTCTTCGCTTCTGGATTTGGGATTAGGAGCAGAAAATGAGCCATTTTAATAAGGGACCAGCCTACGGCTTGTCTGCCGAAGTCCGAAGCAAAGTAAGTGTTCCCGTTAGTTCACCGGCCGCTGGTCTAAAACTTAGTTTGCTTAGTGGTAGACCCACAGTCCGTCAGTCAGTCAGGATTTCTTTCCTTGTGTTTCTGTTGGACAAAAGCTTCATTCTTCACAGATTTAAGAGTTAAAGTTTGCAGCGGGGACAAAGCCGGAGTTTCCCGAACTCCTCGAGTTTCTGTGTCGGTTCCGGTTCCCAGCAGGAGAAGTTTCCACACAGAGCCTCGTTTATCTGGGGCCCCAGAGAGGAGGCAGATGGAAAGTTGCGTTTTGTTCTGTTGAATCAGAAGCTGGAGCTGCCTGAGGGAACACATCATCATGGAGGCATGGCGTCCTGCTGCTGCTGCTGCTGCTGTTGCTGCTGCTGCTGGTTTTAGTGGTAGAGCAGGAGCTGGGCCTTGTTTCTGCTGATGGGCCAGGTGGGGACAATAACTGAGATGTGTCCATCAGGAAGGTCGAAGACAGATGTTAGATGGAGGACATGTTTCAGAAAGTGAAATTCTTTTATTTGATCAATTCTTCCTGTAGACCCAAATATTCCCAGCCGTAATTTCTGGTCCTTTTTGAGGATGATGAAAAAGTGAAATTCTGTGATACAGAAAATAAGAATATGGTTATAAAAAGTTATAGCATCTTTAGAGAAAGTTGAGTGGAAGGAAAAACTGTCAAGGTGCACCAGCAACAGGTATATCTGCAGCCCTGAGGGGATTGTCAAGGAAAATCAGAAGAAGAAAGTGGGAGAGCTCGACCAGGAGAGGACTGAGCCTGCAGTCAGAACATCCAGACCAGGGGTCACCAACGTGGCGCCTGCAGGCAGGGACAGCACAAGGTGCCCTCTGGGCATGTTCTAAAATAGCTCAACAATAACATGCACTGAGAGATTAAAAGAAATAAAGTGTTGCATATGGAAATGTATCTTTTTCCTGTCTTAAATCCTTATTAATATTTGTCAACAACTAATATGTGATCAGACATAGCATATTAACATAGGGTAAAGGTACCCATTAAGCCCACCAAAATTAAAGTTAGCCTATTTTTCAAACAAATGAAGATGGTTTATGGACACGATTCTTTGTTAAAATGAAAGATCAATCTGTCATTTATAAATATTAGTTTCCCTCTCTTGAATTTTATGTCTCTTAATACAAGACATTTTCTAAATAAGTTCAAAAGTCTGTCATGGGCTTAATTAGTACCTTGGTACCATTTAAGCCCATGTGTGTTCCAAATAACCCCACAACAACATTCAATGACAAAAAATATAAAAATATATTCATGCTTCAAGTATTTCGATAATATTTATTTAATGTTCAGGCATATAAGCCTGTTACAAAGAAATTGAATAAAATCAACCTGTAATTTGGCTTCCAAAATTAATTAACCAAAAATACAGTATAACTCAGAGGAAGGCTTTAAAAGGATTTATCATTTTGATAACTTGAATTTGCTATATATTTCATTGTGGCCAATGAAGATATATTCTTTTGAAAGTGATACATGCATTTATCAGGGTCAACTTTTAGATATGTCTAATAATAAAACATTCTATCGTTAGACCTACCTGAACACACTATGAAATATCTTTCTCTGCTTCTGAACTGAGGAACTGATGAGCCTGAACTTTAACCCTATCCTTCAGTCGCTCCCTCAAACACTTCCTGTCAACTCCAAACTGCCTTGACAAGTTTTTAATCGTGCCCTCATGGTACAGACGACGTGCCTCAATCATTCATGGACAGTCGCTGTAGTACATTTCTCACTACAATTAAATTTGACATGCAATCGAACATACAAATTAGATTACATAATACTTGAGTATATGGAATATAACACTTAGTTTAATGTCAGGGTACTTTTGTCAGTATGTGATCCAAACATTATAGGGGAGGGGATGTATCAGATCTCTATACTGATGGAATTAAAATTGTAAAACACAAGATGGCCTTAAGTGAATAATGCTGGGCTTAAAAGGTTCAATAGTGACCACTGAGGAGAAAAAGGGGATTTGGTCACTCTAAAAAGCTTAAAATGTATGTTGCTATGCATGTAGCCTTACTATATGGTAACCTTAATAGGTTAGCAATTTTATTTCTCCCTTATATTAGCATTATTGATACTATATCAATAAAAAAGTTAGCATGAACTACCTCCGATTAGGGCCAGCGCACCATTTAAGCCCACCTTGAAAAAAGACACATTTAAAAAAATATTCAGCTCACTAAAACCATTTATTTTGGCTCAATGTGTATATTGTTATATGATGCACCACAAAATATTTACTTTATCCACAAATCAGTTCTTATCTCCAGGTCGTATTGTAAATTGCATGGCTACTGATTACAATTCATGATTAGCTTGCTATGCTAACTAGCAAAACACATTTTTTGTGATTAGTACAAACGGTACAAATTTCCAAAAACCTACTATAGAATATACAAAAATCAATTCACTAATCCCTCAATTTTCATAGTATTGTTGTACTTACCTCGTTAGTTGCTGAAACTGGTTCAAAAATACTTGTTCATAAGGTGTCCCAAAACATTGAAGTTTGGAGGTGACTTCATCTGAGCTGCTTGAGAGTGCTGGATGTTGGGCGAGGTTACTTCAAAAATGGAAAATGCGATTGGTATTAACCGAAAACTCACATACCTGTGACAAGTTACTTGATTTGTGAAAATAGTGAGTGGCTTATCACGACACCCTGATTTTTTAAAATTTCACTTCAAAGCTCTAAATGGGCTTAAATGGCACATGGGCTTAATGGGTACGCTTACCCTACTATTATTATATAACTAAAGATAAATCATACAACTTGGTTATGTGCAGGAAGCCCTTCGTATTACTCAGCACCCTTTAAATAGTGGCCCTGATCTATATGTTCTATAAACCCTCCACATGGAGGAGAACCAGAACCAGACTGTTACTCAGTGGATCAGAGTCCTCTTTTTTTCAGATGAAACAGAAGTTTGCAGTTAATTTGAACCTCAAGGGAAGGTCAGATTTATTGCTGATTTCTTCACATACATGTATTATAAATAAATAATTAATTAATTAACAATAATAATTAATAATAATAGCACTATGAGACTTCTGGTTCTGGTCCACTGGAGTCTCTGGAGTCCAAAGTCAATGCAGCCTTCTTGCAGAATTTTTTTAAGCACTTCTATGGTTCTTTCTGTTGACTGACTTTATGGAGATGCTGATTTCGTTTCCCCGCAGAACTTGGTATTGACCCACACTCCTGAATGTACCAGAAGCTGGTCCAACGACCATGGTGGTACTGAGCCTGTTTGGCCACCAAATGGGTCGGACAAGAACCTCATATATGGCTTTTCCCCTGAAAAAGAACCGGTACTAGTTTGGTGCTGGAGTGGTGTTTAGTGGGTTCTTCCAAAGAACTGGTTGTTTTTTTTACCGATGTGGGTCCATACACCCATGACTTCACCTGAAGCATTGCAGCAGCTGTAAACACCCACCATGACGGAAGAAAACAGGAGGTGTGTAAACAGAGGGAGAGATTTTAACAACAGAGGAGTTCATCAACACTGCTGGATCTACATAACATACATCCACTGTCTATGGGTATGCATGAAAACATGCGCTTTCAGATCTATAATGTGTGTATGGAAGCAACAGCTCAGCAGAACCCCAGCCTGATGGGGTGTGTTCCTGATGCAGGAACCAACCGACCAACTAGCCAGCCAACCAACCAGCCAGATAACCAGCCAGTCAACCAGCCAGCCAGCCAACCAACCAGCCAGCCAGCCAACCAACCAACCAGCCAGCCAACCAAACAACCAGCCATCCAACCAGCCAACCAACCAGCCAGCCAGCCAACATAACAACCAGTCATCCAACCAGCCAGATAACCAGCCAGTCAACCAGCCAGCCAGCCAACCAACCAACCAGCCAGCCAATCAAACAACCAGCCAACCAACCTACCAACCAACCAGCCAGCCAGCCAACCAGCCAGTCAACCAGCCAACCAAACAACCAGCCAGCCAACCAACCAGCCAACCAACCAGCCAGCCAGCCAGTCAACCAACCAACCAGCCAGCCAGTCAATCAACTAACCAACCAACCAACCAGCCAGCCAGTCAATCAACCAACCAACCAGCCAGCCAATCAGCCAACCTACCAACCAGCCAGCCAACCAACCAGCCACGGAACCCAGACATTTCTGCAGATATTTCTGCTTTTACTGATTCTCTGTAATATTGCCATTTTCTGAGGAACTGAATTTGGGGTTTTTAGGACCTGTAAGCCATGATAAAAGTGGCATCAAAACTACAAGATACAAAGGCTTGAAATGTTTCTCTCTGACTGGAATCAGTCTGAATATATGTTAATTGCACATTCTGGAAGCAGGGACAGAGATTCTCATGAGTTCATCAGGTTTTTGGAGCTGTATTGTGTAACAACTCCTGAGCTCCTGTGGGTCTATAAGTGCCTCATCGTTTATTGATTGAAAAAGGCCAATAAACCATGTGTCATATGGAGTTTTAGAGCCTCAAAAGTGACACATAGAAACAAACACAGCAGCCTTTTTGTTGTTGTCCTACACCTCCTTGTGTTCCAAATCACCAAAAAAACAGATTAGATAAATTATCCTTTCAATATAAAGCATGCATTAACTACTGATTACAGCGACAATAGAGACCTGTTCTGGTGAAGCGATCTCTGACTGATGCTGAAACTGACCAATCAGATGCAGATGCTCTCTACTCCGGGCTCTACTCCCTCCATTACGGAAGCTTATTGCATTAATTCGCAAAAAAATTAAAAGCTCAGTTTTTCTGAATTAATGAGATAAGTTTTAATAATAAAAATAAATACTGCTCTGTTTTTCTGAATTAACAATATAAACCGGGGTGGGGGGTGGGGGGGTGGAAGTAAGGTAAACCTGAGCATGAGCAAAATCCGCAGGTTTCTGTCCAAAATCAACTAATTCATAGGCCTATAATTCTATACATGTCTTAGAAACCGAAGTATTTTATAGTTTCCCAATCCCAACACAAAGTAAAAGCAAATTAAGCCCATCAAAAGGGACATGCTGCAATAGTCAGGGGACCTATCCAGGTGTACCCCGCCTTTTGCCTGATGACTGCTTGAGATAAGCATTAGCCACCGCGACCCTGCAAAGGATAAGCGGAATGCTATAGACATGATGGAATGATTGAAACAGGACATGTTTGAGTTCCTCTTACTTAGACAGCTAATAATGCCTACAGACATAGAACATCCATGCATTGTCTATACTACCAGCTGCATGGCTGGTGCCAATCTCCAGCGGTCATTGAGTGGAAGGTGGTACACCATGAATATGTCACCAGTCAGTGGCAGGGCAATACCGTGGAATGCCTACATAGTTTATCTTATCCAGGCAGAAAACCAGAGTAGTTTTTATTTTTAAAGCTTACCTCATTAATTCAGAAAAACTGAGCTTTTTATGTTTTCAAGTGAATGCAGTAAGCTTCCGTACTCCATGCTTGCGTGAATGACGGAGAGCCCTTGTGTTGGCGGATAATGGCATTGTGTCAATCTGTCTCCTTTGTAACGGAGAATCGTAAACTAGAGTTTATGCAGAACAGCCAATCATCATGGATGGGGAGAGGAGGCAGATTTAACATTTCACTTTTCCAGGTACTTTGAAGTAGTTTTTATATCTTTTAGCTTTTAAAATAGGCTTAATATGTGTTTGGGAAGATGTGCTGTTTATGTTTTGCTGATAAGTCAAGTGTCTTCTGTATTATATTTCTGTTTTTAGACTAATTGGAATATTGCTCAGCAGCTCAGTTAGCTGAATGTGGTTGCATATGCAGCATGCAGTAGGAAAGGAAACTTACAAGGAGGGACAAATAGTCATTGATACGCAGTGTATTTATGGGTTTATTTGATATTTTGAGGATTGTTTGTTGATTAGCTGAATACTTTGGGGATATTTACCTATTGTTTTCTTGTACCTCCATGTTGAGGAGAAAAAAACTGAGAATTGATGCCACAGTTCTTCAACAGGTAAGAGAGGAAAAGATGAAGATGAAATGGTTAAGAGGAGCAGAGAGTTCAACCCCAGCTGGTACTGGCCACCAGTCATTGTATTTATCCGTTTTATTGTTAACACAAACAACAAAATACACATCCATCCCCGGACACTTATGAAAAGCTTGCTACACCCCTGCTTCCACGGTGTTCTAGAAGGTTCTCCAGTCAGCAATGATAAGCTACACAATGATCCGGTCCGTGCTGCAGTAAGCTGCTCTTACCATGGAGGCTATTGTCTGAATGCATTTCTCTGTTGTGTGTGACTGAGTTCCAGTGACTGAGAGATGAGATGGGCTCCAGTCAGGGCCCGTCTGAGCTTCTCTGACTCTGGCTGATTACACAAATAGTTCAAGGAAAAAGTCTTTATTTTAGCTTCCAGCTGGCAGATTTAGAGCTCAGCACAGACAGGTGCTGGACATAAATCTGGATTTTTGGCTCTGGGCTTTCTTTAATAACCTAAAACTTTGTGTAGAATCCTCACTAATGTTTTTTTTTGCTTGCGCCTATTAAGTTTTTGACCTATGAAACTTGGAATATGCACAGCTGGACGCAATCTCTGCTTTATAAATCAAAGTCTTCCTAGAAATGTGTTCAGCTGGTTCTGGATCATATCCCACCTCATACACACCCCCTTTCTGCCATAAACGGTCAATGCAAAGTGTCTAGTGAATATTCTGCCTCACCTAATATGGAGTTTCACTGGTAACCATAGCAACCTAGAGGCAGAGAAAGCATTTCCACAGTTTCTAAACAGCTGTAGGGACGTAATGATACAGAGAACCGTTTTATTTCAGTCAATCAATGTTTATCTATATAGCGCTTTAGTCTGCTAAAAGGCGACCAAAATGTTTCACATTAAAAGACAAAAATATAGCTTGCAAAAACAAAATTTGTCACAAGTTTTGACATGAGGGCTGTAGCTTAATGGTGGAGTTTTTGGCCTGTGACCCGGAAATCGTGGGTTTAATTCCTGCTTCGACCTGCTATATGCCTTTGTGCCCTTGACCAAGTCATTCCACCTGCTGGTGGTGGTCAGTAGGGCCCGACCGATATATGGACAGGAGATATATGGGGGTCATGGATGGTACTGGTGAAAATAATTGCCAATATTTTATTTTATTATGTTTTGTTTTTTTGGGAGGGGGGACAGCAAATTATGCAATTCAGCTACTTATCCAGCAGATGGCACCAGACTTATCAAATCATTTCTTATTACTCAAGTCACTCAGGGTGGAACCCTCATCGACAAACATGTAGTCATGTATCATATTACCAGACTATAAAGCGCATCGCATTTTAAGCCATACCAGACTAATTTACGGAAAAAAATTCAAACGTGTGTATAAATAAGCCACACTCGATTAAAAGCTTTTTTAATGTTTAATCACCATATGTAATAGTTTGTGCAGTGGGGATTGTTGGGAAAGTGATTGGTGTTTGGGGAAGCTTCCATTTTATTCACATTTCAACTCCCTGGAAACACCTCTGCCTTCCTCTCTGAGTGTTCAGCCAAACTTCAAGGAAGACTTCCAGTTCGGGCCATTGGCTTTTATTACCTCTGACTGAAAGCTTTTTTTCGTCTTATTGCATTGGGAGAGTTTTTCACGCTGGCGTCTGCAACCTCTCACAGTTATTTGGTACTGCTAACAATACATGAAGCCGCTCTATGTCCTTCTTTAAAAGCCAGATTAACTGCCTTTAACTTAAGAGCAGCGTCATATCTATTTCTTCTTTTCTTTTCCTGGCAGACCAGGCATAGCTTATAAGGAGAAAGAAATACTAATGGAACGTTCAGACCGCCCTTTGCTGCCAGGCGTCAAACAGCTCAAATGGACCAAGGTTTCTGCTTTTAAAATTCAAACCCTGCTGCTTGCGCATTTGTACTCTGCGTCGGCGGGTCACGTCAGTACATCAGAAAGCGGGCAGGGATTTCTCTTCCACCAGGAAACTAGTGTATATTTAGTAACCGTAGTTGCACTAAGCGGGTTTGTTCTAGTGTTAGCAAACGTAACAAGAAAATAAAAACATATTTAACTGCTTACCTGGCACTCCCATATCTTCCACCAAATAAAGTCCAGTCTTTTTCTGAGTCTCTGACTTCCCAACCTTCCAGCTCTCAGGAGACCCTGCTCGTTGAGTAGCTACAGCCCACGGCTCATCCTCCATCCTCCCCTCTAACCAAGTAGCTCTAGCTGGCGACTCAGCTCGTCCTACGTCTTCTCCGCCCTTAATGCCGGCATCTCGTCACTAATTGGTTGCTGCCCCAAAGCTCAGTTTTCCCAACTTCATGCAGCGGCTGCATGGCCACCTTGAAGGACCTCCCAAGCAGTCTGTCCTCCAACAGTCTAAAGTAGCATAACTACAGAGATAGCTCAGGATAACTTAAGCCATTCTAACTATAAGCTTTATCAAAAAGGAAGGTTTTAAGCCTAGTCTTAAAAACAGACAGAGTATCTGCCTCATGGACTAAAACTGGGAGCTGGTTCCACAGGAGAGGAGCCTGATAACTAAAAGATCTGCCTCCTATTCTACTTTTAGAAATCCTAGGAACTACCAGTAGAATTCTGAGAACAAAGTTCCCTGTTAGGAACATATGGAACAACCAGATCTCTGATGTACGATGGAGCTGATTATTAAGGGCTTTATAAGTAAGGAGGAGGATCTTAAACTCTATTCTGGATTTAACAGGGAGCCAATGGAGAGAAGCCAAAACAGGAGAAATGTCTGTCTTTTTAATATTCATCAGAACTCTTGCTGCAGCATTTTGGATCAACTAAAGGCTTTAATAGCATTTTGTGGACTTCCTGATAATAAGGAATTACAGTAGTCCAGCCTTGAAGTAACAAAAGCATGGACTAGTTTCTCTGCATCACTCCTGGACAGGATGTTTCTAATTTTAGCAATATTCCAGGTATGAAAGAAAGAAATCTTAGAAACATGTTTAATATGGGATCCAAGGCAGCTCTAAACAGATGTGTTTTTAGCTTTACTTTAAAGTAGTTCAGTTTTGCGGCAGCTTTGCAGTCATCAGGAAGTTTGTTCTAAATAAGGGGAGCTTAGAAACTGAAAGCTGCTTCTGTGTTTGGTTCTGATTCTGGGGATTATTAGTAGACTAGAGTAGGAGGACCTGAGTGGTCTGGAGGGTTGCTATGGTGACAGCAGGTCTTCAACATACTTTGGTGCTAAACCATTCAATGATTCATAAACAAGTAGGAGTATTTTAAAGTCTATTCTCTGAGCTACAGTGAGCCAGTGTAAGGACTTTAGAACTGGGGTGATGTGTTCTACTTTCCTGGTTCTAGTGAGAACATCAGCAGCAACGTTCTGGATCAGCTGCAGCTGTCTGAGTGACTTTTTAGGTAGACCTGTGAGGACGCTGTTGCAGTGATCGATCCGACTAAAGATGAACGTTTTGATAGATGATAGTTTGTCTAGGTCCTGTTGGGACATTGATCCTTTAAAATGTTCTTCAGCTAATAGAAAGCTGACCTTGTTGTTGCCTTTATGTGACCCTGGAGGTTCAGGTCTGAGTCCATTATTACACCTAGATTACAAGCCTGATCAGTGGTTTCTAGCTGTATTAAAGTGAAGCTGTGTGCTGACTCTGGATCATTCCTTTTTAGGTCCAAATATAATTACTTCACTTTTTTTTTTTTTTTTTTCAGCTGGAGAATGTTTTGGCACATCCATTTATTGATTCGCTCATTGCATTCACTTATTCGTATGGATGGGTTCATATGCCCCATTTCCACTAGGGTTGGTTTGGCCTGGACCGTCTCGGGTCAGCTTTGTACAAAATGGTCTAATTGTGTTTCCATTAGCATCTCAACAGCACAGCAATGGGCAAGGACTTGGGCGGCCTCAGCTTAGCAAAAATATTGGCCAAAATCAGATGGGAATTCATCATGCCCACCACTGATCCTCTCACAAGTTAAGACTCGTTCAGCCATTCCATATCTCTCAGTCATCAATCAATTCATGCCTCCATCTCCTAATTTGTGTTTTTCATGGTAGTCCTGATCTAATCAGCAATCTTTCAGTCTGTCGACACACCAACTGCAGCCTTCCAGTCAATCCAGCCGACTCTCACTCCTGTTCTCTGATCAATGTGGAGTTGTCTTCTTCTACCTGCTACCAACCTTCTTCCTCGCCAACCTCGCCTGCTCTACTGCTCCCTGACCGGAGCCTGCTCCAGCCCCCGTGTGGAACGTGAAAATAGGCCCGATCATAGCTCCATTACTGTTGCCGTCGTTCCATCACTCAGTGTGATGTTCCAGATGCTTATGCAGCTGCGGGGATCTAGCCCACTCTCCCGCTTCGTGTTGGCCTTTTGCCATAAATTCCGTACATTTCTGTGTAGCACTTCCGGTGCTTGCAGTCTGTCCTATGACAACCGTTGTGGTCTTTCAGAGCCTATTATTCACACTTTTATTTCTTTAGTTTCCCCCAATAATGTTTTAAACTTGCTGGAAGCCATGCTTTGCCATTCTGTGACATCCCTTCAAACAAACAACTGCAGCCCAATCAGTGATTACCACCTCTAGGCATGAGTGGGACCAATTATACCATAGGTGAGCGTGTCAGGTCGCTTCAGCATACTTCAGACCAACGCAGAGGTAGTTTAAAAAAAGGTTTGCCTCTGCCCCGATAAAGGTAATGGAAAACGCCAAATCAATGCTGAATCTACATGGGCTGCCACGATTAGTCGATTCGTCATGACAACGTCAACGAGTAAAATTGTCGACAAAGAATGTAGCAATAAACAATAAACAGCAATAACATAATTAAAAAGAATACAAAAGCAAAATCATCATTTACTCATAGGCAAGTCTTAATAGGTATGTTTTTATTTTTATTTAAAAGAGTTCATTGTCTCTGCAGCTTTGCATTCATCTGACAGTTTGTTCCAAATATGAGGAGCATAGAAACTAAAAGCTGCTTTTCCGTGTTTGGTTCTGGTTCTAGGGACAATCAGTAAACTAGAGCTGGAGGACCTGAGTGATCTGGGGGTTTGTATCATGATAGCAGATCTCTAATGATGCTAAACCATTCAATGATTTATAGATTAATAAAAGCACTTTGAAGTCTATTCTCTGAGCTACAGGGAGCCAGTGGAAGTACTTTAGAACTGGAGTGATGTGTTCAAACTAAGGTTGTGTACTGATATTTAATTGATCTTTTTTGGATCCAAAGATAAGTCCTTCAGTTTTGTTTTGTTCAGTTGGAGGAAATTATGGGACATCCAGCTGTTAATTTGCTCAATGCATTTATTAATGGTTTGGATGGGTTCAACATCACTTGGTGACATTGAGAAATAAAGCTGAGTGTCGTCAGCATAGTTATGGTAGTTAACATTGTTGGTGGTTATAATCTGGCTTAGTGGGAGCATGTAGATGCTAAATAGGAGGGGCCCTAGGATGGAGCCCTGGGGGACCCCGCATGTGATTTCTGTGTTTTGTGATGAGAACGGGCTAATCGACACATAGAAGTTCCTGTTCTTAAGGTAGAATTTGAACCAATTGAGTCGGATGTCATTAAAGACTTTGACGAGGGCTGTCTCGATGCTGTGATGCATACAAAAACCAGACTGATAAATATCCTGGTGAATGTGCTACTGTTTGGACAATTATCCCATCAGCCAATTATTACATGTAAACGTTACAACAAGGCATTGTTTTACAACTGGGAGCAGCTGATTAGCCTCTCAAAAGTTCAAGTAATACCTAACCTAGGACCCCAAATCCCAGAGGAGAAGAAAAGGAGGCTTCATGGATGCAGTGTAGGACCAGAAAGAGGAGGAGGAATTCTAACCATCAATATCCCCTTCTCCAAAAAGTCTCTGCCCTTCTGGCCATGCAGCCAGACAGAGATCTAAAAAGTAGCACTAAATGAGGTGGATTAGCAGAGCTTGCCATATTCCTACCTGGGATGACGATCAGTACCTCCAAATCCAAGATCATGGTCTTGAGTTGGAAAAGGGTACAGTGCCTCCTCTGGGTTGGGGATGAGGTCCTTCTCCACGTGGGGGAGTTCAGGTATCGGGGGGTCTTGTTCACAAATGAGGGAAAAATGGAGCGGGAGATCGATGGACGGATCAGTAAGGGGACTGCTGTTATGTGGGTGCCGTCACGGTCTGTTGCGGTGAAGAGAGAGCGGAGCCGAAGCACTCAATTTACTGGTCGGTTAATGTTCCTACCCTTATCTATGGTCATGAACTCTGGGTGGTGACAGAACGAATGAGATAACAGATACAAGCGGTTGAAATGAGTTTCCTCTGCAGGATGGCTGGGCTCTTCCTTAGAGTTATGCTGGAGGGGTTCAGAGTAGAGCTGCTGCTCCTCCACATCGAGAGGAGCCAGATGAGGTGGCTCAGGCATCTGGTAAGGATGGATGCCTATGGGCATGTCCCGTTGGGAGGAGACCCAGAGGAAGACCCAGGACACGCTGGAGGGACTATGTCTCTCTGCTGGCCTGGGAACATCTTGGGGTTCCTCCTTAGGAGGTGGACCAGGTAGCTGGAGAGAGGGAAGTCTGGGTCTCTCTGCTTTAGCTGCTGCTCCCGTGACCAGACCCCAGATTAGCGATGGATGAATGTTCCTGTTTCTGTTGTCTGGATGTGGAACTCTTAGAAACACAAACAGACTTCAGTCAGAGGCCTCATATGCAAAATATCTTTAATCTGATAGTTCAGATTATAATTTGACTGTGTACATGGACCTTGAAGAAATCTATCCGATTATGACAAGTGTTTACATCTGCTACATGTCTGAGTAGGATAAGTCAGTTTGAAATGCGGAGAACCACACAGAATTATCTAAAACACAGGAAACAGACATAGAAGAACAAGACAAACAGACTTCTGTTTTAAAGAAACGTGGCTGTGCCCATTTGAAATGGCGTACAATGTTCTTCCGAGCATACTTTTTTTTCTGGTCACGGTTGAACATCCACAAGCCTCATTCTTATGTACACAATCAAATTATAAACCAAATCCCTTTATTTTTTTAGACCAATGTATTATACATCTATGCATGACTTAACAGAAATGCGCAGTACTGGCCCACATTTGGAATAAAAGTTTACATGCACCACGATTGGATTAACTATCGGTATGGAGTATCTGAGTTGGAACAATATTTAATTTCCCTTTGGGATGAATATTGTTTTGAATTAAACTGAATTATGATAACAATAAACACTCTGCAATGAACTTATATACTATAATGAACCAAAATATTAAAAATCTTCTCACTGCTACATATGTATTTGCCAACAATGGCGAACATTACATGAGCTTGTTTTGAAGCGATCATAAATAGAATTGAATTAGACATAATAATTTGTCATACTTTGTACTCCATGTCTTAAGAATGGGGAAAATGTTTTAGAAATGCCAGCTGTGCTCGACCCAAGGAGTAATATTGTTATAACTCATAATAATATGTTGAGAAATATTCTAGTAATTGTTTATTTTTTAATTGAGGGATGTGATTCTATGTAGGCAGATGGTGATAAAATGTTTGGATGTATTGGACTCATTTGGATGATTTGATATTTTATCATATCTGCTACCTTGCCTGCATATGAGGAAATGCTTGCGTCGCCTGGAACCACCAATGACATCATTCCGTGACTAAAAAAACAGGATTAGCATTACCTTTTACAGGTTGACTTCATTCTGCTGAAAAGTCCTTCTGATGTTTGGGAAATTTTTCTTTTTTTCAGATTGCTCAGAAATATGACCTCCAGAAGGAGGAGGAGCTGCGCTTCTGGATGGAGGATTTAACAGGGATGGCTATTGGAGAGAACTTCCAGAAAGGTCTGAAGGATGGAGTCATCCTCTGCGAGTAAGTTTTGATTCTGAGAGCTTCTATGAGTGGCTGAAGAGCTGCTGTCACTCAGCTGTACGGTGTACATTTTAGGACCTCCTTAGGTATCAGAATTACTTCTATCAGAACTCAGAAAAAAACAGCCTCAGAATCAGACCTTAGATAGAAAGGCACCAGGTCTCAGGAAAAACATTTGCCTACCTTCACACCAAAGGGCCTCAAACCAAACAGGATCAGACCAAACAGCATCAAGAAAAAGTCCTCATGGTGTAATATATGGATGTATAGCAACATAATTTAAAATTTTATGTACAAAATTTGGGATACTGTTTGACCTTTATGAAGCTTATCCTTTACTTCACCATTTACATTTCAGAGGATACCAACTCAAAGCCAGCCAGCTTTTCTCTAGAAAGTAGCAGCGTGCAACTCTGCTATTTAACGAAGTTTCCTCCCAGCTCCTCTGATGGTGCGTTCCAGTTACCTTGTAATTCTGATTGACAGAGAGTAGATGATGTCATTAACATTCATTTTGGTGTTCTAGCTACATCAACTCAGAGAAAACCCCCTGAAAGCTTTAAAGAAAGCAGCGTGTATTGCTGCTCTACCAGACCCTACATTCCACAGTAGGTCATTTACTGATAAAACCCCCCAAAAATCAAGCCAAAGTGAACGCGCTATGAGTAATACTGGGGGTCATTTTGTTTTTAAAATTGCCGGGGACAATAAGTATAAACTTGAACGTCATTTGAAGATTGCTAGGAGGCAAGTCCAGAAGACCAATGATACACAACATGTGCTGTTATTCACTTCTGTGGAAACACTAAACTTCTGTGAACAAATGATATAACAATAATGCATCAAACCTATGTAGTTTTTTTTTTGGACACTCAAAGACACTTTACAAATTCTATTCATTCACGGTGGAATGTAGCTATGATTGTAGCCACAGCTGCCCTGGGGGCAGACTGGCAGGAGCAAGGCTGCCAAATCGGCTCCTCTGGCCAACACCAGTAGGCAGTAGGTGAAGTGTCTTGCCCAAGGACACAACGACTGAGACAGATGATTGCAAGGTGACCTCCAAACCCCTGCGCCACAGTCGCCCGAAATCATTTGAATCTGTGCAGAACATTCCTGATTGGTTCTATCGCTCTGGGGGAACCAATAAAAGAAGAACTCCACCTGGGAGAAAGTGGCAGAGGTACTAAATGTGGTCAGGACAGTGGAGAGGTTCCTGTTGGACATACAGGACAAATGGTTCCATATCAAAGTGTATAAAATAAAATGTGCCTCAGCTCACAGCTGGACCAGATCCACTGAGGGTGTGCAGATCACCACATTTGACACACGTGTGGCCAGTATTATAGGAGACACTTTGGCTGGCATCAGTAACCATGGAGACAGAGACAAGCTGATACACCACTAAGCAGGACCATTCAGTTTCACAGTACAAGTTTTCAAACCTTTGATTAAGTCTAAAAACATCCTTTAAATTGGAGTACATGATGAAAGAGAAAAAAAACACATAGGTATTGCAGACCTCTGTGAAGCACCTCACCCCCCCCCCCACTACCACCCCCAGATTGCAATTCACAGAATCTGTATTCATTATTTCATGGTAAATTTCTAAAATTTCCAGAAAGTTTAATCCATATCTGTCCATAACCTTCGGAGTTATTTTCCTAAAAAACAAACTCTAGCATGAGCTCCTTGGATTGGGTGATAAACTGATGAGAGTGTTGCAGTTCCAGTTTTATGGTCAAAGCAGGAGGATCTTTGTTAAAACTTTTGTGCGTATGCACGAGTGGTTTGGTGGCAAAAAAACAAACAAATGAAGGGCTATAGAAACGCAACGAACACTTTCAAGAGAGTTAGGGAGATAAACCCTTGATTTATAAGCACTTAAACATCTGAAGACGGGGAGAGCTTTAGAGAGAAACTTAAAATCTATATTGAAAGCGAAGTTGAAATTAGTTAAAGCCACTTTGAGATCTGTGAAAATTGTTTGTTTGATTCGCCAGTGTCCTGGCTCCAAATCTGCTGGGGAGACATTTGTCCCTATTCCTAAACCTGACTACCCTGGAAATCCAGCGGTCTCACAGAGTACATTTCGAATTGTCTTAGCAAGACGCTCTGGCATCAAGCAATGATGTATGTTGCTGCATTACGTAAGCAGCTCAGGGAACCAATCAAATCAGTGTATCTGATGTAGGCAGGCCAGAGGCGAGCTAAGTTGATGACGACAACGCTGCGACGTCCGATATCATTTAGTAAACATTGAAAGATGGCTACAGATGAACACCAGTTGTTAGAAACAGCTTTGATTGCTACAATGAACCAGTTAGACTTGGCTTTTCATCTAAAAGACGGACAGAAAACCACACTACTTTGCGAGAAAGATGTTTTTGCTGTTTTGCCGACTGGATATAACAAGTGTTTAATCTACCAGTTAGCTCCGCTGGTAGCTCTGGATACGTCACACCGTGTATTGTTGTGATTGGTCCAGGGCAGGAAATTAAATTTTTTGGAAAAATTAACCCAAAAAAATTCTACCAGACACTCAATGTTCTTACCAGCCGCCATCATTTCACAATAATGTTTCGCATCATGAGTTGATTTTCTTTGTCAACAGCCGACAACATTGAAACATTCCTTTCAAATAACACAGAGCAGAACCTGAAAAATGTATTCACAATTATTTAATTTTAATGTTGATCTGAGTCGGTATCGGATTCAGAGTTCGGTTCCCCTCCTGAGCCCTTTTGGCCGCCTGAGTCTAATACTATGCTGATGCCAAAGCTGGATGACAGTAGTGAGATCGATGTCCTCAATGGATGGGCTTGCTAGCTGGACCACAATAAGATCAGAGAGGGTGGCTGGAGAATGGCTTGACCTCCAGTCACTTTTTACAAGTCTCATCACACTAAACCCCATCTCACAATCTGCGGTGGAGGCTGGCAGAGTGAGGACAAGATCCAATAAACTAAGAATATCAGGGCACTGGTGGTAGTACATCCTGTTGATCTCAGGCCAGGTACTAGACAGGAGACTATCTCCCTGCTGATACAGTCCATCCTTCAGAATCGTCCACTGGTCTTGTATGTCAGCTGCTATCACTCCAGAGGAGAGAAGGGCTACTTTAAAGTGATTTTTCAGCTCCTCCACCTCTGCCTCCCCAAAGTCTAAAGAAGGAGAAATAGAAACTGCTATGAATATTTAGTTACAGTATCTATCTGCAAAAAATAAAATAAAAATTAAGACACCAGAAGCCAAAAAAATACCATCACGATTTCCTTTATCAGGCCAACACTTCAGATCCACCAGCTTAGCTGCTTGAAGAACACTGGAGTTGAGGTCAGCAAATCTGCTCCGGAGGTGCTCGGCCAGTCTGTCCAAAAGAGAATTCTGTGCTGTCTTCACAGAGCTGAAAGTGGCCTCACAGCACTCCAGTTGCTCCATGCAGGCAGACAGTTTGGGTCCAGGCCTGAGATATAGTACATTTAATTCTAGATGGCCATTAATTGACCACATTGCTTCAAACTATTTATCACCAAAACATTTTCACCTGGTTTTATATTTCAAGAGCACAGACTGAGTAGAAGTGAGACATCTAAACACCTCAGCTAGCGTCACAGTCGAAGACTGAAGTGTGAGGGAGAGGTTGCTCAGATGTGTCAAGCAATCGTGCAGAAAGTTGGAGAATACCCATATAACTGGACCCTGGCAGGCTTTGAAAAAATGACGAGCTTTGCTCCTCTGTACTGGGTTCACACCAACAGCATCTGGTGATTGTATCTGAACATAGGGCATAAATAGTTAGACAAATAACATGGTTAATGATAAATAATTTTGATTGCTATTTATTATTATTATTACATTGGTGATGACTGACCATATACTAAAGACTTCCTACCTGCTCTAGGTGCTGAGTGAGTCCCTGGCGGCCTTGAAAAAAATGATCAAGGGCTCTCAGCATATGAGTGACCCATGGTATGAGTGAAGTCTGCCTCAGAACCCTAAAACTCTGCCTGAGATTTGCTCTATTCAAAGCACTTTTGTGATAAAATGAATGCAAGCCTGAGAGTAAATCTTCTATATTGCTTGCTGCTGTACATCCCTTAACAGAGGCTTTGAAAGCAAGCTCCAGGCGATGGGCCATGCAGTGGATTCCCAGGACATGACTGCTGCTCTCTGCTCTCAGCCTACTGACCACACCTCTTCTCTGTCCTGTCATAACAGATTCTCCATCAGTTGCACAAGCAACCAATTTGTCCATCCACGTCACTTCTCCACAGACCCCTTCCATTGAAGCTTTTATTGCGTTGGTGATATGTTCTGCATCTGCCTTTTCCACTGCCTGAATTCAAACAAATCAAACATCCAACTTTCCCTGCTTGTAAGATTTCCTCCTCTGTCACGTCTGTGTCTGTGGACCCATCAGACATGATAGCCAGGAAACTGCCTGTGTGTATGTCAGCTTTTAAGCGGCTCCTCTCGACATCGGCAATGTACTTCACAAAAACTATCGCCTGCTTTCTGTTCAAGTAAGTGGCACCAGTCTTTAAGCCCTTTCTTTCATCTAGCCTAAGATGAAATACAAAAACGCGTTATCAAAACTTGTAGGCTACTGTAAAATCCTTACATGAACCATCATAACAAGGGCAGCAATAAGAATTGATGAAAATTAAATAATACCGGTACTTGCAAATCCACTCGTAGTCATAGAAGGGCCTTTTAGCGATAGCATGGGCGTTCCTGAATAGGATGCGTAGCTTGTCAAACTGTTTTGAGGCTTGTCAGAGCTCTCATTGCTGGCGTGTTTTCTGGAGCCGAATTCCCACGAATCACACTCATGACGTCTTTGTGGCATTTTGACGATTTGTGTTCTTTTATCGCGTTAAGCTTCATTTTTGTGCCGGTTATGAAGTTATTGCCCTTGCAGCTAGACGGGCAGTTTTGGGGGCATTGTGAACAGAACATAATTGCGTTTTTGCCGTCATGTACCAGCCAAACATGCTCCTTACCGTTCTTGTTAAATGGTCATTTTTCATTAAACGCCCTCTTGGCTTTTTTCCCCTCCTGGAGGACTACTCCGTTTTGTTCCCGATAGATAACACCACATTTTCTAATTTACTAAATGTCACTGAAGTGACTGGCGGGTGGGTTGTCACCCGCCAATTAGAAAAGGTACCCCCATTTGGCTAGTGGCGGGTGCTAATTTCCTGCCCTGGATTGGTCGTGGCATTATCCAATTGCATTCAGTGAGATCTTCATATGCTTTCATTACTCATTACCAGACCCTTAATCTTAAAGTTCTCCTTCACTGAAAATCTTGAAAAACTAAGTTGTCTTTCATTAAAATCAGTCCCTCTGTGTTCTGAAAGCATGCTGCATTTGAACATTGTATAAAAACTCCAATCCTGGAAATCAGTTACATAAAGAAAAGAGACCAGAAATCACCTGAGTTTGAAAAAGCCCAACAACCATACGTCATAATGCTATCTTAGCAATCATGGTCTCGCCTACCTAGCTTTGGACTAGAGCTGTGTTGAAATAATCGAAAAAATCGATTCTGAATCGATTTTTATAGAAAACAAATCGAATCGATTCCCATCTATGTTCAAAAATCAATTTAATTTTTTTAGAATAGTTTGCCCTTTTTAAGCTGAAATGGGAAGGAACAGTCCAGACGGCCATTTTAAGTTTTGTGTCTGACAGGGTTAATACAGTTTTCCATGGTGAACTGTTACTCACCCATTGTTAAGTCATTGAATTTCTGGCATATAATTAAGATAACAGTAAAAAAAAAGAAGCTTTTAATAGCATTGAATAATAACAATTTTGAATTGGCTCGAATCGATTCCAATTCTTGAGAATTGGAATCAAATCGATTCTTGAAATTTGAATCGATACCCAGCCCTACTTTGGACCGCCCACGGGAACATTGTATTTGGCAAGGTGAAAGCTGATCCTCTTAGAGGCTACGGACCTTACAGTACGGCTTTGCTTTGAGGTAGAACTTAAAAGAAGGATCTGTGCCGTCATAACCGTGGATCACCAGCTCCCAGGCTGGTAGTAGTGTTTTACTTTTCAAGTAATGTGTTAAAACATGCCATGACAATGAAATGTACTACATCGGCTAACAGCTAATATCTGTGACCACATCCACACAGAGATGTTATTTTTTAACTGTCCTCAAACGTAAACGACGCTTCAAACCACAAATTATAATATCAGCAGCTGAATCCGCCGTTGGTTAAATCTCCTGGTCCTACGTAGCCACAGTGAGCTCTCCCTGCTCGTCAGTACAGTGTGTGAAAGCCATTTACTAAAATCAATGGAAGTAAATTGACAGTCCTAATACGGGCTGCAATAAAAACTTCTGTGTGTGTGCGTGCATGTTGGGATAGGTGTGAGGTAGCGCTCGTTCTGAAAAGACCATTAGCTCAAATCAGACGGGACAACTCACTGGATTTAAGCATACTGCTAAGCGGAGGACAATAAATTATCAAGGAGTAACTCATAGCAAAGAGGGAGACTGTGGCGCCAAATACCAGTCTGTGGCATGTGGCGTCCTGAAGACTGTAACTCTGGTAGCTCCGATGATGAAGTCCTGCTGCGGCCATTAGCACGTTGGAGTCCAGTCTTGTTTCGTAATGTTGCCTAAACTCTAAGCATAAAAACAGGCAACATTTTTGTCTCATGTTACTGATTTTAGTAAACAGAGACAGTGTAAGAGTAGTGTTGCAGTTAGCCATTCAGAGTACAGAAACTTACATGTCATTAATCTTACTGAACAAATTATTAATTAGGTAAGTCTAAAAAAGTATATTTTAATTTTAGATTTAAAAGAGTTCAGTGTCTTTCTTCTAGTGAGAACATGAGCAGCAGCATTCTGGATCAGATGCAGCTGTCTGAGGGACTTTTTAGGTAGACCTGTGAAGATACTGTTACATTAATCATAAATGCATAGATGAGTTTTTCTAGGTCTCCTTCTGTCATCATTCCTTTAATCCTAGAAATGTTCCTCAGGTGATAGAAAGCTGACCTTGTTATTGCCTTTATGTGACCCTGGAGGTTCAAGTCTGAGGCCATTATTACACCTAGATTTCTGGCCTGGTCAGAAGTTTCTAGTTGGACCTGTTTAAGCTGATTACTGATATTTAGTTGATCTTATTTGGGTCCAAAGATAAGTACTTCAGTTTTGTTTTTGTTCAGTTGGAGGATATTATGGGACATCCAGCTGTTAATTTGCTCAATGCATTTATTAATGGTTTGGATGGGTTGAACATCACTTGGTGACATTGAGAAATAAAGCTGAGTGTCGTCAGCATAGTTATGGTAGTTAACATTATTTGTTGTTATGATCTGGCTATGGAAATGTAGTCACTATTGTATAATTTAAGTTGTCCTGTGGCTTTAGTAATTCAGTGGTGTCTGGTCTATGGTGAAAAACCGTATATCGCTGCTTACACAATTCTTTTTTTTAACAAAGCTTGGTTTATTCATGAGCAGCTCTGCCAGAGTCCTGACCTGAATCTGTGGAGGGAGCTAAAGATCAGGGTGATGGTAAAGAGGCTGAGAGGATACGCCTCAGAAACCCAGAGATGATACCTGCTCATTCTTTCTATCAAATTTAACCAAAATCTAACATAGAAACATAATTTTCAACATGTTTGTAGAAAAATCATTACATCTGTCGGTATATTGAGAAAGGTTTGCTCTTTAATTGATACCTCATGTATGAAAACATTATATTATGTGCTTGAATAAGGAGTGGGGTGCGACATGTCAAACATATGGATATAAAATTCTATACAAAATAAATTCTTAATTATTAATAATTCAAATAGATTCTTATCATCTGCTCCTCTTTTCATTAAATATAACATTTTGACCATATTTAATGTTAACATCTAGTGCATAAATATTGTTATGTATAAGTATGTTAATATGCTAAATGTAATGCCCAGAGATTTTCTTCTGATGTTCATGCGTACTCCACTAGGCACTGCATCTTCCCTTTTGTAGAACTACGACCACTAGATTTACTCTCAGATACAGAGGGCCTTCCCCCTGGAATCATTTCATTCCAGCTCTAAAGACTATAACAAATACAATCAAAAAACTATGCTAATATGTAATATATTTGACGTTCAGTTGACACATTTAAATGCTTTACATGTTATTGTAAACATTGATTAACTTGTTCACGTCTTTTTATGCCTGTTTGATGGGATTTTGGGGAGGTGGTTTTTATAAGACCTCATGGTCTTCTCACTCTCTCACTCTTACAGTATTTTTTATTCTTCTCATGGATTTGTAAAATTGTGGTTTAAAGGTTATATGTGCTAATAAATGAATAAAAAGAAACCAGTCTGTAGATGCCTCTGACTGAGGACTGTTGCTGTGTAAAAGCCTCATGACCACAATTAGATGCTAACAGCTACACATCCAAGCAGCAGGGATGATATAGCATGGTAACATGTCCTGGATGACCCCATCAGCTGCAGGCGAGCTCTGATAATCCACCACTCACACAGAGACAACATAACCTCCATACAGCAGATGGTATTCTCATAAATCTTTCTTGTTCCATTTAGATTAATTAACAAACTACAGCCTGGTTCAGTAAAGAAGATTAACCACTCTCAGCTGAACTGGCACAAGGTAAGACTTCTCTCCAAACTCTAACTTGAGATCTTCTACTTCAGGCCCACATTAAAACACTTGTTTTCCCTTTTCCCTGTATGTTTCTTTGTGCAGCTTGAAAATCTTGGGAACTTCATCAAAGCTATCCTGGCCTATGGCCTAAAGCCCGCTGATATCTTTGAGGCCAATGACCTGTTTGAAAATGGGAACATGACTCAGGTTCAGACCACGCTGCTTGCATTGGCCAGCATGGTGAGTTCATGCACAGTTCCCATGATTCCTTTGTTCTGAGCAGGATTGGAATCATGTTGAATTAGTCTCTGTTCTTCTCTGTTGGGTCTACCAGGCCAAGACCAAAGGCTTGGACACAAAGATTGATATTGGGGTGAAATATGCAGACAAACAAGCACGGCAGTTTGATGATGAGAAGATCAAGGCTGGTCAGTGTGTCATTGGACTTCAGGTAACAGTTTCAGCCTAGACATCTAACTTTGGGCCATAGATGTTGCTCATCTTTTGAGTCTCCTTTTCAAAAACAGTGAAAGTGCTTCAGCTCTAATATCTACATATTTACCCTGCAGGGTTAGAGCATTAGCTGCTTTAGCTACTAATCAAATCAAACTTTATTTATAAAGCGCTTTTCAAACACAGTTTCTCAAAGCGCTTTACAGAATAAAAATGACCCCAAAACCCCCCAAACCCCCATACAAAAACCAAAATAAAATCATCATTACGACTACACCCCCCTCCCAACCCATCAGCCATACACACACACACTCACTTAAAAGCTACAAAAACAGTGGGCTGAGTACAGATGAGCCAGGAAATGCCATCATGGAGCCATCTGCATCAGTAGCAGCAGATCAACAGCAGCAGCCAAGGCATCGACCCAGGGCGCCCAGAGGAGGGAGAGATGGTACCCCCACCTCCACCCAAGGAATACCTGGGGGGCACCCAGGCAGCCAAAGCCGACCACCGCTCCTGATACAGGGGGCCCCCATAGAGGAAGCACAGGAAAGAACGATTAAAATAAGTTAAAATATAAAGTGTATAAAACATAAAGTATAAAACAACGATAAGATAGAATCAAGATAAAAATGCAAAGCAGATTAATAAATAAACAGTTAAAAGCTAAACTAAAAATTAAATCAGGTAAAACATGCTGAGCGGTTAAAAATATATTAATAAATAATAATTAGTTAAAAGCTAAGCTAAAAAGGTGAGTGTTGAGCCTGCTCTTAAAAACATGAACGTTCTCTGAGGTCCTCTATCAGCCTGTTGCAGAGGTGAGGGCCATAATAATGGAAAGACGCCTCACCATGAGTTTGTGTCCTGACTTTGGGGATGATAAAGAGACGGCTGCTAGAGGAGCGCAGAGACCATGAGGGTTCATATGGTAAAAGCATTTCTGAGAGATAAGAAGGCCCAAGACCATTAAGACACTTAAAAACCATTAGAAGAACCTTAAAATCGATCCTAAAACATACGGGGAGCCAATGCAGTGATTCTAAGACCGGTGTAATGTGCTCCTTCCTCCTGGTCTTCATCAGGACACGAGCTGCTGAATTCTGTAAAAGCTGTAAACCAGAGGTAGTCTGTTTGGGAAGACCAGTAAGCAGGACATTACAATAATCAATTCTACTGGTGATAAAAGCTGCATTAGTGTCTCTGTATTGGCCCGAGAGAGAATGGGGTGGACTCTGGCGATGTTTTTTAGATGATAAAAACCTATTTTAGTAATATTTTTAATGTGTGGAATAAAAGTCAGCTCAGAATCAAAAATCACACCCAGATTCTTTACTTGTAAAGAAGGATTAAAAGACAGTAATTGTAGTTTTGGTAAAAGTTTCTCTCTCTGAGCTTCAGGACCGATAACTAAAACCTCAGTTTTGTCCTGGTTGAGCTGGAGAAAGTTTTCTGCCATCCAGGATTTTATGTCGAAAATGCAGTTAAAAAGTGCATCCATTGGTCGTGTGTCATCAGGAGACATGGAGACTACTAGAGACTATGCTTCTGTTTTCTCCTCAGATGGGAACAAACAAATGTGCCAGTCAGGCTGGAATGACGGCGTACGGAACCAGAAGACATCTGTATGACCCAAAGACTCACACTGATAAACCTTATGATCAGACCACCATCAGTCTACAGATGGGCACCAACAAAGGAGCCAGCCAGGTATACTCTACTTCTCTCTGTGTTTACTCTTTCTAATGTTACAGTATGTGACAGAAATGCAGGTAGCCACAGGTTAGATACATACAATCACATAAAACCATTAGAACATGCCTGAAAAATTCAAACAATAACCTAAAAAAGAAAAAAAAAGACATGAGTTTGGTTCTCTGGTTCAAGTTAAGCCATTTTGTGAAGTCTAGAGGTTTTATAGAACTTTAGAAAGACACTTGCTTCTAATGAGTGTTGTAAGGGATTTAAAGAGATCTGAAAGAATCTCTGAGTGTAAAACGAGAACAAAGAAATACCCATAATTCTATGCAGGATTTGCTGAGAATTTAGAAATTAAACAACTTGGGCTGAGCCAAAAGACAGATCTTGATCCGAGATTTAAATGCTGTCTGGCAACCTGAAACAGGCTGAACATGCAAGAAACCGCTTAAACATCTCACAGCTGAAGGTGGGGATTGGAACAGGTCTGACTCATAAGGCTTTTCCACTGTTGTGGATTTATCAATTAAAATTAATTAATTAATTGATAATTGTTATGATCTATCTGGTGATGCTGAGAATACCAATAATAAAAACCAATAATTGTAAATTATTAATTTAATTCTCCCTTCAGATTATTAACAGGGCACCATCCATTTTTTTATCCCAAAAAAATGGCAAAAATATATATTTATTAATAAGGGGATTATTAATCAATAATCTCACTTATAATGATTAATTATTAGGGATTACACCAGAAAGATCCTATCTGACGGAAATTAATTCTTGCAGTAATTTACACTCACTCAGAATAAAAGAAACCAGAGATTCGAATCAATTTAACCAATTTATTCTGAAACCACAACTAAAATAAAACACTACTTATACTAAATGGTTCTGTTAAGACTACTGGTGCCTGAGCAATATGGCGACCAGCGATGACGTCCTTTAGGGCCGTCACGCGGCGCCTCCTACTGACGTTGTACGCAGCCCCTCGCGTGTACATGAGGAGGCTGTGTATGACGCGAACGCGCAGCTCATCGGATAAGGATAGGATGTTTTATGATCCCGTTTTATGACTTATTGTTTAACTTGAAGCAAGAAGCCTGCGGTTCCTTCCTAACAAGGAAACTCCGTGGCTCTTATCAGTGGGTTAGCTTCTGCTAATACAGGCTCTGGTTGGGAAATGGGAGAAAATGGGTTTCAAAATGTCCTTTGCGTGCTGCGCGTTCCTGGCAGGCACTCCGAGGATGCTGTTGCCTATGACAACAACACTTCACTGTAAACTACCGGAAAAGAACCAAACGTCTACAGACTTACAATTCTGCTCACTAATAAAAGACAAAACATACAGGAAACCCACAATCCAAATACAAAAACTCACAAATTTACCCGTAAGCGAAACACAGCACAGAGGATTCACAGAGCGCTCGAGGGAGGAAGCTCTTCACATCAATGATTATGCATGCATATAATTATAAAGAAAAACTTCCTAATTTATCCACCCAGGTTGAAGGTAAATTTAAACAGTCTTACTTTAAAGAGGAAGCTTCCAGGTGTGGAAGAAAAAGTCGGGAAGCGAGATGCTTGGCTCGTCAGCCGCGCGGAGAAAAAACAAAAAGAGAGGAGTTGAGCGCATTAAAAAAAAAGAATAGTTTGGGGACAGCCAAACTATTGGGAAAACTTGGTTGCAGGGAGCAAGGACAAAATCCAGAACACGTGTTAGGAAAAGGAGTCTCTTCTTACAGTTTGGAGAACTACCGACACCATCAGGCGAGTTTGGAAGAGGAAGATGGATGCTCATCCATCACTTTTATGCTGAGTGTGGGCGCATCGCCCCCCTTTCCCCGTGTCTGTCTCCAATCAGGCTGCGGGCAGCAGCGGCAGTTTTGAGGGATTGGCATTCTAGCCAATTGCTGCAGCAGATCATCCACCGCTCAGCGGATTCAAACAGGGAAGGAGCGGATAGCTCCGCCATTGGTCAGAATTGCCCAGCCGGGGGAAGGGGCGTGTCGCCAAATTATGGGTCATGATTGTAGAGCTCCTTTTGATGTCATATTCATGGTTCAGACCCCAACACCACCAAAAATAACCGGTTCTAGTTCAGTGCTGGTTCCTGTGCCACAGCTCAGTCTGTTCTTAGTTTGCTGCTAAACTGCTTTTAGATCTTTGTTCCAGTTGTTTCTGTGATGAACTGAAATATATTTACAAGCACTTCATACGTTTCAAAGGCTTATATCGACAATAACGTGACATTTATTCAAACAGTCAGTATTTGCAGAGTTGGCCCTTCTTTTTCAGGACCTCTGCAATTAGACTGGGCATGCTCTCAGTCAACTTCTGGGCCAAATCCTGACTGATAGCAACCCATTCTTTCATAATCACTTCTTGGAGTTTGTCAGAATTGGTGGGTTTTTGTTGAGGGTTGACCACAAGTTCTCAATGGGATTAAGATTTGGGGAGTTAATTTCTACGTTTTGGGCCCTGATCCATTTAGTTATCACTTTGCCTTATGGCACGTTGCTCCATCGTGCTGGAAAATGCTTTGTTCTTCACCAAACTGTTGTTGGATTGTTGGAAGAAGTTGCTTTTGGAGGGTGTTTTGGTACCATTCTTTATTCATGGCTGTTTTTGGGCTAAACTGTAAGTGAGCCCACTCCCTTGGATGAGAAGCAAACCCACACATGAATGGTCTCAGGATGCTTTACTGTTGGCATGACACAGGACTGATGGTAGCGCTCACCTTCTCTTCTCCGGACAAGCCTTTTTCCAGATGCCCCAAACGATCAGAAAGATGCTTCATGGGAGAATGTGCCTTTGCCCCAGTCCTCAGCAGTCCATTCACCAAACTTTCTGCAGATCATCAATCTGTCCCTGATGGTTTTATGGAGAGAAGTGGCTTCTTTGCTGCCCTTCTTGACACCAGGTCATCTTCCAAAAGTCTTCGCCTCACGTTGCGTGCAGATGCGCTCACACCTGCCTGCTGCCATTCCTGAGCAAGCTCTGCACTGGTGGCACTCCGATCCTGCAGCTGAATCCTCTTTAGGAGATGATCTTGGTGCTTGCTGGACTTTCTTGGACGCCCTGAAGCCTTCTTAACAAGAACTGAACCTCTTTCCTTGAAGTTCTTGATAATCCTATAAATTTAGGTGCAATCTTAGTAGCCACAATATCCTTGCCTGTGAAGTCATTTTTAGGCAACGCAATGATGTCCTTTAATGACAGCAATGACATGCAGGGGAATTTTCATGCCAAAGGAGGACTATGCAATTCATCTGATCACTGTTCATAACATTCTGGACTATATGCAAATTGCTATTATAAAATTTTAAGAAGCAACTTTTCAGATTTCAAATATTTATGCAATTCTCGAAACTTTTGTCCACAACTGTACATCCACATGGGGAGAAAAACCAGAAAGTGTGGAAACAGAGATTTTAACAATTTTTTCATTTATTCTTCTGATGTTCATGCGTACTCCACTAGGCACTGCATCTTCCCTTTTGTAGAACTACGACCACTAGATTTACTCTCAGATACAGAGGGCCTTCCCCCTGGAATCATTTCATTCCAGCTCTAAAGACTATAACAAATACAATCAAAAAAAAAATGCTAATATGAAAATATATTTGACGTTCAGTTGACACATTTAAATGCTTTACATGTTATTGTAAACATTGATTAACTTGTTCACGTCTTTTTATGCCTGTTTGATGGGATTTTGGGGAGGTGGTTTTTATAAGACCTCATGGTCTTCTCACTCTCTCACTCTTACAGTATTTTTTATTCTTCTCATGGATTTGTAAAATTGTGGTTTAAAGGTTATATGTGCTAATAAATTAATAAAAAGAAACCAGTCTGTAGATGTAGAAGGTCTCAGCCTTTTTCTGTCATTAAAGTCTAACTAAACCCACAAAAACAGTTTTTGCTTATAAACTGTATAAATGCCTATTTACCACTGCAATCTTTCAGTTTCAGGGCCTTTTTTGACATTTTTGTGTAAACTTGCTGGATTCCAAATTTTTGGGTCTAAAAACATCTTAGTGCTGCCGTTCATGGTAATCGTGGAATACTGGATTTGAATTTTGCTATTGGCTGACAGCGGTACATCTTATCCATCGTCTACATCACGGTCACGGTCTCACAGAGACGCCCTCCCACCCCTTGGCGAGTAGAAACTGCTTATCTTGTGTGCTACAGTCTATGGTGCTACGTGTGCACACAGAAGAATGCGGAGAGAAACTTTGGAGGACCACGACGTCGAAGTGGTTTAAAGCCATAACTAATAATCTATATGTTTTAAATACACTGTGATTAAGGAAACAAAAGCTGAGGTAGTTCCCTCTGAAGCTACTTAGCATCGATGCTAGCGCTAGGCTCTCTGTGCTTGTTTGCTGCTATACATGCTGCTGGTTTCAGGCAGCGCTGACTCAGCGCCCTGAGCCAACGGTTCAAACTGATACAGCGTTAGGCCGCTGCGCTCCATAGAGCCTCTCTATACCTATGGTGGATGGCGGAGAAGAGACCTCATTTCTACCTTTACCGTAGGTAAATAGAGGCTTTACGGAGCTCGGCGGCCGCATGCCATAGTTCAGCTGTGACCGTCTTCTCCCCTCGCGCTCATCCTCCACAATTGGCCATGCCTCTCCGTGTCTCCTGGTCCTGCCCACTTTGGTAGAGTTTTTCAATTGTTGCCTGGGGGTGGGACAATGCTTTTTCATGGGGTTCAGTTACACTTTAGGATTCAGAATGTGGTTGTATTTTTTCTTTACTATGCTAAGCTTTTGTAACCCTGCCCCCAACACTTCACATTGTCACAATGTGGACGAGGCAGAAACTGGTTCCTAACTATATTTTTAGGGTGACCGTCGCTCAGAAGGTAGGAGCTCCTCCTCTAACTGGAGAGTTGGCGGTTTGAGCTCCTGCTCACTCTGTCTCAATTGTTGTCTTTGAGCAACACACTTCCCCCTCCTGGTCAGAGGGCCTGGTGGTATGGTGTCAGATTACTTTCCCTGATATGTAGGCAGGATTCATAAAAAACAGGTTAAGAAGAGGGTAAAATGATATTGTGGGGAGTAAAGCTGCCATCATGCCATCGGACACAATTACATTTTTTCCTAATATTTCCAAAATCTTTTCCACTTTCGCAAAACTCTGTCTTATATTGTTTTTCTTCCTATGCTGACTAGCTTGAAGTGAGCCCTCTTGCTTTTCGCGCTTCCAGGGTTCATGTGAAAGATCCAGACTAGACTAGAAGATGCATGATTTTACTCTCTGCAAATGAATTAGATCTACCTGCTTTGTTGTTATCGTGGTTACAGAATCTCTGTTTGAAATGAGAAAATGAGATTCAGATCACTACAAAAAAAATGAATAACTGAAATTAATGCAGCCTAATTGAGTCATCCAAATAACAAAAGAAATAAGTACAAACTTGTAAATTCAAGTTTTGGACTGATCCAACCACATTTCATTTTAGGATGACCATATTTTGATCTCCAAATCGGACCAGTCCTGAAGCACTTCCGTCATGCACTGTTTACTTAGAGAAGACTTGACTTTAAGTCACTTTGCTCAGGTTTTTGTTTACTTGACCTACGGAATCTTTGGCACCTGTCATGCATTAAAACATGTATATGCGAGCTATGCACACAGTGCACTCAATCACATGTTTTATTGTGCACAGGAAACACTTACCAGAAACACACTGAGTAAAACCATGAATTATCTAGTCTAGTCTGGATCTGTGGCTTCAGAGGGCTCCAGCTAGAGGGCACACATTACATAATTACTTGTAGGAAGAACGCAAACTGAGAGAATTAAGCAAAAGTGGAAAAGATTTAGAAAATCTGAGGAAAAAATATTATTCAATGCACCCTGTTAGAAAAAGATTGCACCTATGATAAGAGTTTTACTGTCCACAATATCATTTTACCCTCTCCCCAGCCTGTTTCTGCGCTCGTTTTGTTATGAGTTGCGCCCTCACATTGAAGGAAGTCATCAGAAGTCATATGGTGCCTCCTTTTTCTTTCAGCCCTTCTGTCGATTGGTGCTAGGCTCAGCACCAGTTTGGAACCAAGAACTGGGTGATTTGGGAGTAGGAAACTAAAGAACCGGTTCAAAGTCAGGCTCTGACACAGAACCAGCACTGGAACCAACTGAGTGTAAAAAAAAACTTCTGAGACTTCTATAGGTAGATAGGTAGAACTACTGCAGAGCCTGAGGAGTGAGGTTGCACACTATGGCATGACATTGATGATATTAGGGCCAAAATTAAGACACAGCCAGCAGTGCCTATTTCGTTGTCAAAGGAGGCCATATCTTTTCCGAAGCCAGCTACTGATCATATTAATGATAAATATGCACTGGTAAGTGAGACTCTTCACTTGCTTTTGTGTTGGTTATAAGTCTTAAAATAATTTCCAACTTCAGTTTATTAACTCAAGAATATCTATTCAAGACTTTTCTGTGTTTGATTCTCAGATGAGAAAATGTACAAACTGTTGTGACACAACAGATATCTTTTGGCTATGAATAATTAGGAATAATTGCGGAGGGTAATTATTAAGATTGTCTTTGTGTAATCAGAAGACAGAAAGGTGTAAAACTTTATCATCAGCAGATCTGTGAAAGTTCACTTCACGTCTCCTGATAACACTGCCAAGAGGGAGCATATACAGGTTAAAAAGCACTGGGCCTAAAACTGAACCCTGGGGAACACCACAAGTGATCTTATGGACTTTAGAGGAACAGGTATCTAAACTCACCATAAAAGTCCTGTATGTGAGGTAGGATGTGAACCATTTATGAACAGACGTGTATGGTTTAGAAGTCTCTAGGTCAAAAACTGTTTGAGGAGTTTGATCAAATATGACCTGTACAAGTGGCAGAAAATGGCATGTTTGATTCAAAATGGCCGACTTCTTGGTGGGTTTGGATCATGGCTCCAAGAGACTTTTTGGTAGGTTGCGAGGCACAATATATGTGTGTTAGATTACATTGTGCTTAGATTAAGTTTGTCTTGGGGCTGGTGTTTTTAAGGATTCTAGGGGGCACGGTGGAGAACTTTGGCAACGCCCACCAGATTTTAGCATACAGAACTCTCTGGGGATGGACTAATATCCATCATATCGAATCTGATCCAGATTGGATGAGTTTTGTGGAAATTAGAGGCAAACGTATGGCCATGTCGTGCATCTCACTTTGCCACGCTGCCATAGCCACACCCTTTTGTGAAAACCCTCATTACTGGACACTAAGGTACGCCAACTGGTTTAGAGCCGCTCTGCAACAATGTTATGCATAATTGCTTAACTGTGTAAATCCTGGAACTTTCACGGCAAAACATTACACTTTCTGTTCTGTGGGGGTGTGGCTTAAGAGATGTCAAGATTTGACCATATAGGATCTTCGTGGTCCTGATGATTATCCACCACAGAAAGTTTCACCCATGTGTGACATAATGAATAGGAATTATAACTGTTTTAATATTTTTAGCATGTAGTCCAACTTTGAGGCCTGGCCACGCCCCTTCAACATGATCAAAAACTCAAACCTTTGATAACTTTTAATCCCCCATGCCTGAAGGCTATTCTAAATGATTTAGAAGACGATTGCTGAAAATTTCAGGGAGAAGTTCGTCAAAGTTCAACATGAGTGAAATGGTAAATTTGAGTGTTTGATTCAAAATGGCAGACTTCCTGTGCGTGTGGGACTATGACATCATGAGAGGGTTTTTTTTGTGTCTGGATGGGTTCTAACAATGTACCAAGTTTCATATTTCTATGTTAAACCATGTGGATAAGATAAAGTTTAGGGGGCACTGTTGAGCTATTTGGCTACGCCCCTTTTACATTCCTTTAGAATACGTAAATTTCACGCACAACCGATGCCCCCGCCAAATATGGTGAGTTTTTGAACGTGTTTAGACCTCCAAAAAGCCAATTCAGTTGGGAGAAGAAAAATAAGAAACATTACAATAACAATAGGCCTTCACAGCGCTTAGCTGCTCGGGCCTAACTACAGCTTCTTTCAGTCACATTAAGACTGTTTTGAAAACGTGCGTCTGGCTGCTGTGGCGTACGTCAGTAATTACACCTGATTGTTTTTCTCATGGGACATATACGAATCACCTTGCTGACCTATTTGGGAATCAGAACGGCAAATTTCGCCGACAGTACCCCATTGCTCCTTCCTTGGCAAAATGCAAATGAAACACGTTTTATTCTCCAACCCTCTCACATAGAAACAGGGAGTGTGCATGATATGTGATGCTGTCAGATATCAGGAGAAATTCAAGAGAATGGCCCCGGGAGATTTTCGGGAGGGATGCTGAAATTCAGGAGTCTCCTGGGAAAATCGGGAGGGTTGCCAAGTATGCTTGGTATGCAGTGTCTTATGGTTTACCCCGCTTTCCTCTTAACCTGGAAAAACAGCTTAAGAATGCCACCCTGCTTGCGCTTGGCTGAGGAGTAAATCCTGACAGCGCTACTCTCCTGTCCCACAGGTTTGCTCTTTATTTGAGGGGAATCAGAAACATCACGCAAAATGTCCGCCCACAGAAATATCCCCCTGCTGTCCCACAGATGACACATCCCAAGCTGTCTGTGAAAAAGAGGAACAGGCGGAGGTGTTGCTGCTGCAGTCGGGTATTATTAGAGGTGTGCGTACAATAGCGTAAAAAAGAAATACGAAATGCAATATGTAAAGGTCGGTGTTGTGATTTTTTTGGTGTTGAACGTGTGGCGCACCGCCACAAATTCGTCTATGCATGGGAAACACTGCACACCCCACTGTTTAAAAAGTACTGGACTTGAAGCAGGTGACTCAGAACAATGTAATGCATGATGTAATGTGGTTTCTTACAGGCAGGCATGTCGGCCCCTGGTACCCGCAGAGACATCTTTGATCAGAAGGTGGCGCTGCAGCCAGCTGACAACTCCACCATCTCCCTCCAGATGGGCACCAACAAGGTGGCATCTCAGAGAGGCATGAGCGTGTACGGCCTGGGGCGGCAGGTTTATGACCCCAAGTACTGCGCCCCTCCAACAGAGCCCATTATTCACAAGAATGGCAGCCAAAGCACCGGTACAAATGGTTCAGAGATCAGTGACAGCGATTATCAGGCCGAATTCCAGGAAGAGGAGTATAATGCAGGTTACCATGGCGACTACAACTCTCACTATAATGATCCCAATATTGACTATTAGTATGGTGCTTCGGGTGTAAAGCAGTATTATTTTATCAGACACTCAGCAAAGCAGATGTTTGCCCTCCTCGCTAGTCATTTTTAAAGCAAAGAAGATTTTTTTTTTCTTCCTGAGTTAGATGCTGAGCAGGAGAGGTCACAAGTTTTAGTACTATTCAATAACAACCAACAGACTTAGTCATGAGAGAAGTTTCTTTTCCATTCTTACATTTGGAAGGACAGTTTATTGATATAAGTCTGATGTAGTAGACCAGTTACATTATATGAAGTAAAATAGTTAAATTCCTGGGTTTATTTTCAGGATAAAATCTGTTCTTAAATCCTAAGCAGTAGATTTATTTATTTCCCTGCTTCTGCATGCCATCAGTTCATTACTGCAGAGGTTGGTGCTGCAGCTACATTCTAACTATGGTTATTCAAAAGAGGATGATTATTATTCCTCAAAAATGAGCACGCTGATGATTGTGGAGTCATTTTTTTTAAATCATGTTGCCATTTTATCTTTCTAATATAAGACCAAACTGTGTTTATTGCAGTCACTTTTTATAAGTAATGTTTTATGGTCCAAAATGAAAATGTTAAATTTCAATAAAGTCTTAACTTGCTTTAATCAGCCTGTCTGCATATTTTTGTTCTTTTCAAATCACTTTCTTACCAATGTTTGAAAAAGAACCTACTACCGATCTGAAAAATGTTATCTGGACATAATAAGAAACATAATAATAATCTATTTTTTAAAGCCCCCTTTCAATTTAATTTCAGATTCGCCTGGGGTGGGACTTTGGGGCCTTTGTTTGGTGACTCCTAGTGGCTGCATGTGGCGTCTTAGGGGGTCGTGCTGGCGGACACTGGTTACTGGCCTGGTGCTGTGCTGCTCTGGGGGGGGTCTGGGCTGGGCCTGGGGCTCTGGGGCGGCGTGCCCCCCGGGGGGCTGCTGTCGTCGGGGGGGGGGGGGGGGGGGGGTTGCTGTGGTCGGCCGGTGATCGCTGGGCGCTGCTGCCTTTTCCATCTCCCTGGGCTGGTTCTTGTCACTGGCTCCCCGATGGCCCCTTGCCGCGCCTGCGCGTTGGGGTGTCAGCGGTTGGCCGCGGCGGGTGGCTGGCATCTCTGGGCCCGATCAGTCAAATTGGCACTGGACATGGCTCCTGGGTCTTGGTCCAAGCACTCTGCGGGGTGCTGGGGTGGGGGCCCTTTGACCGGTGCTGGTCGGCCTCCACGGTGGACTGACCGGGTGGTGGGGTGTGGGCTGGTGGGTGGGGATGCTGGGTTTGGTTGCCTCCCGGCCATCAGGCGGTAGTAGCAAGGCTGGAGGGTGTCGGCCTGGGGGGTTGGCCGCCTGGGGCTTCGGTCTGCTCACGTGCCCGGTGCGGCATGTCCGGGGTATCCGAGTTGGTGCTGCGCTGGGTTCCGGACTCAGCGCGGGGGTCCTCAGGCGCTGGCGGTGCTTGGGGCCTCTCTTGTTGACGGGGAGGCTTTTTACATCTAGCACAGGCGTTCTCCCGAACGGGGTGCGCTTGGGACGGGGGGTGTACGGGGAGAGGGTGGCCTAAACTCAGCCTGGGTTTCTAGTGTCCTGTGTTTTGTTAGTAGTTTGAATGTTGGGAGGGATTTAGGTCTGCCCCTGGGGTGGGGGCGGGCGGATGGCCTGGGCCCCCATGGGGCTCGGAGGGGCCGCTGCCGTTGGCCCCGACTTGACGTGCTGGGGCCTCCCGCCCCTGGTGGATCAGCTTACCTCTCATTTCTCGTTCGTTTTCGCCCTTCCCTTCTCATCCCTATAGGTCGCCAGGTCCTGCCGACCCGCCCTCTCTTTCTCTCTGTCTCTGGGTCCTGCCGACACGCCCTCTCTTTCTCTCTGTCTGTGGGTCCTGCCGACCCGCCCTCTCTTTCTCTCTCCGGGTCCTACCGACCCGCCCTCTCTTTCTCTTTCTCTCTCCGGGTTCTGCCGACCCGCCCTCTCTTTCTCTCTGTCTCTGGGTCCTGCCGACCCGCCCTCTCTTTCTCTTTCTCTCTCTGGGTCCTGCCAACCCGCCCTCTCTTTCTCTTTCTCTCTCTGGGTCCTGCAGACCCACCCTCTCTTTCTCTCTCTGGGTCCTGCCGACCCGCCTTCTCTTTCTCTCTGTCTCTGGGTCCTGCCGACCCGCCCTCTCTTTCTCTCTCACTCTCTCTCGCTCTCTCTCTCAGGGTCCTGCCGACCCGTCCCTATTAACCCCTCCCCCTTTCTTTCGCAGCATCCACCGTTCGCAGCATCGCGGCTCCACACTTTCGTTCACTCCTGTACCACCCTTCTAATATCTCTCTCTTCTAGGTCCTGTCTGGGGGGGTTCTGAGCAGGCTCGGAAAGACGGTTTCTTCCTGAAGACTGCACCCCCACACTGGGTCTTCCTCCGGGTCTCCGACGATATATCTCCCCAGACCTTTCGATCCTCCACGCCTTCAATAAACTGTTCCAATTCAGAATCTGTAGCATTGTTCTTTGGTCGTGAATAGTTTATTCCATCCGTAGCATGGTCCTGGCAAATGAATAGAATATGAATATAACTCTATTTTGAATAAACGTGTGAATAATCTTCTTAAACTTAAACAAAAACACTTTGAATTTGGAGACAAACCAGAAAAACTGCTGGCAAATCAACTTAGAGGCGAACAAGCATCTTGAGCTATTCATACAGTGAAATTAAAATAAGGTAAATTGAGCAGCAATCCAAAAGAGATAAATTTCTGCTTTACTGATCTTTATAAAAATCTGTACTCTAGCTAAACTAAGCCTTTACAAAGCGATTTTGGTAGCTTCCTTGACCAATTACCTATTCCCCAATTAGACAAAACTTTAAGTGCTGAGATTGACACCCAAATATCAAAATTTGACCTTTTAAAGGCAATTCAAACCCTGCCATACGGAAAAACAGCAGGCCCAGATGGTTTTTGCAACAAATTTTAGAAAGCTTTTCAGGATAAAATAACCCCCTTCATGTTAAGGATGATAAATGACTCTACTAAAAATAAGAAATTAACCCCTTCATTGTATGATGCAAACATATGCCTGCTTCCAAAGCCGGGAAAGAAGAAAACTGACCCAGCAACTTATCACAAAATCATGACTAAAGTTCTTGCCACTAAACCAAATAAACACATCTCAACCATTATACATCCCAACCAAACAGGATTTATCCCTGCTAGGTTGTTGTTCAGTGATGTTTGTCAGCTTCTGAATACAATTTATTCAACAGCTGCAAAGGATGCAAAGATAGCAGTCCTCTCACTTGACGCTCAGAAAGCGTTTGATCAAATTGAATGGCTGTACATGTTTGAGGCCCTTAAACGGTTTGGGTTTGAAGAACTGTTCATCGGATGGATAAAAATAATATATTCTTACCCTGTGTCTTGTATTCTCACCAATGCAGACAAATCCCCTCCATTTCAATTTAAACGCGGTGTTTGACAAGTTAACCCGCTATCACCTCTTCTATTTGATATAGCTCTAGAGCCACTTGCTATTAGCATTAGGGACCACCCAGGTATACAAGGAGTCAAATTTGGTAATATTGAGAGCCTTGTTAATATGTATGCTGATGATTTACTACTTTGTCTTTCTGAACCTGAAGTCTCAGTGCCTAATCTTTTAAAGTTTGGCGAAATCTCAGGCTATACTATGAACTGGCACAAATCGGAATTTATGCCAGTAACAAGCAATCTTAATCCTGACTTTTTAAAATCACTTCCTTTTAAATTGGTATCTACATTCTTCGCTTCTCTTGTCTTCAGAATCCCCCAAAATCCTAAACTTCTTTTCAAATTGAACTTTTTAGAAGTTCAAGAAAGACTCAAGACAGATATCAGAAACTGGACGCTGCTTCCATTGTGATTGATTGGTCGTGTAAACGCAATTAAAATGGTGTCACTGCCGCGTTTTCTATATCTTTTTCAAAACCTTCCTATCCATTTGCCCCTTCAATTTTCTAAACAGGTTGATTCAGTGATTCATTCATTTATCTGGGCTG
The DNA here is from genome assembly GCA_028564705.1 of Apricaphanius iberus. Lineage (NCBI taxonomy): Eukaryota > Metazoa > Chordata > Actinopteri > Cyprinodontiformes > Aphaniidae > Apricaphanius > Apricaphanius iberus. The sequence goes on along the minus strand of JAPXFQ010002234.1, from coordinate 62,818 downwards.
GGAAAAACCCCACGGATATCCAAAGTTCCCAGGAAACTGCCACCTTCAGGATCTTCCGCTCTGATTCCTCTCTCCAAGCCTTATTGTTTTCTGATATCAATTCTTCTAAAAAAGTGACAGGTTACAATTTTGTTATTAAAGATTCTCTTAAAATTTTAGGACAGATCAGAAAATCCATTGGACTACGGGCCTTATTGTTAAAATCACCAATAACTCATAATCACTCATTTAAACCAGGACTCATGGACAAAGTGTTCTTCAATTAGAAAGAAAACGGTTTAAATCTCATTGAGGATTTGTATATAGCTGACAGGTTTGCCTCCTCTTCTCAGCTTCAGCAGAAGTCCCACTTACCCAGTTCACATTTCTTTCATTATCTTCAAATAAGAGATTTTTTTCAGAAAAAAATTCCCTGAGTTTCCTTGGAAACCACCGAACCACTCTTATTTTGATACACTTTTGAAAATTAATTCCAAACATTTGATTTCTCAAGTTGTAAAATGTTTCTCAGCTCCAGCGGACACTTATCGACCAAGGAATGCCTGGGCTGAAGATCTCGGCATCACCCTGGCCAAATCCCTGCGGTCTAATAGCCTGTCCAGTATTCAAAAATGCTTAGTTAATGCCAAATACAAATTAATTCAATTCAAAGTCCTTCATAGAGCACATTTCCCTAAACTCAAACTAAGTAGAATTTATAAATCTGTTTCTCCCTCATTTGATAAGTGTGGTGCTGCTAAAGGATCACTTGCACATATGTTTTGGCATTGTCCAGCTCTGAAGTCTTTTTGCTCTCAGATATATACCTGGTTTTCAAATCAATTTGATAAAAATGTACCGCTAGATGGCGCTGTGGCAATACTTAGAGTCTCTGATTTTACTAAAACTTTCTCCTCTCCCTAGAAGCAACTCCTCATGATGGGCATGCTCGCCGCAAAAAGATTGGTTTTGTTGGAGTGGAAGTGTGCATCTGCCCTGTGTTTTAAGAGGTGGCTGAGTGAACTGGTTGTAGTAGCTAAAGTGGAGCAAATCAGATTCCAGAAGAAGAATTATTTGCCACTTTTTGATAAGATTTGGCAGCCACTTTTAAGATTTATAGATAAATAATAACGTAAATTTATATTCCTCGACATGCGCGCAACCCCTTTTTTTTCTATCTTTAATTTTTCTTCCTTCTTTTTTCTCTTCTGTTTTTTCTTTTTTTTCTGTCCTTTTCCAATGTGAATTGGTTATTTCCGTTAAGTCGTTCACATACGGTAAACAAAGTGTCTTGCTACCTGTTTTGCTGTGTTACATTGTTTGTGAACTATGAAAATAAAAATTTACACCAAAAAAAAAGAAATTCCAGAAATGCATATTTTTCCAGAATCATCTCAGAACATAAAAATAACCCAAAAATTCTGTTTTCCACCATTGACAACATTATACATCATAATTCTAATACTTTTCAGAAAACCCCCTCAAACACTCTCTGTGAGGAGTTGTAGACCACTTCAGAGGGAAGGTAGACACCATCAGATGTAATATTTTATCCTCTCAAACAAACATGGTTTTAGACAAATCTGAGTGTCTGCCTTTACCAGAGGAAACATTGGACAGTTTTGTCCTGGTAGAAGCTGGGACCCTTGATAAAGTTTTCTCCTCAGTGAGGCCCACCACAAGCGCTTTGGACCCGATTCCCACCAGGTTTTTTAAGCAATTTTATGGTTCTTTTAAAGATGAGATTTTAAACTTTATGAATTGCTCCCTTCAGACGGGGGTTTTCCTGCCGCCTTTAAAGTGGCGGTAGTGAGGCCCCTGCTGAAGAAGAGCAATTTAGATTTTAATGATTTAAACAATTACAGAACGGTATCTAACTTACCATTTTTAAGCAAAGTCGTAGAAAAACTTGTTTTTATTCAACTTAATGATTTTATTCAACTTAATGATTTTATTCAACTTAATGATTTTATTCAACTTAATGATTTTATCAACGTTCAAAATGTCCTAGAGAAATTTCATTCTGGTTTTAGAATGAACCACAGCACAGAAACAGCCTTTCTGAAGATTTTAAATGATTTTCAATTAAACTATGATACTAAGAAGGTGACAGTGTTGGTTCTACTGGATCTAAGCGCTGCCTTTGATACAGTAGACCACACTATTGTTTTATGACGGACACTGCATTGGTAAGGCGTACCGCGTAATTTCCTGTTTGGTGACTCACTAGGCTGAAGCATCTCGGTGCTCTTGCCCTCTTTAATTTATCTAATTTTCTCTGTCCAGAAGGTTTTCTGAGTTATTCTAAGACACAAACACGTTGAAACACTTATTTTCTTTGATGAAGCCGATTCTTGTAATTGGCAGCTCCATAGTTAGGAACGTGGCTCCAGAGACACGAAACACCACCGTCAAATGCCTTCCAGGGGCCAGAGCTGGGGACATTGGGTCCCACCTGAAGCTTTTGGCCAAGGACAAACGGCGGTATTGCAGGATCGTTACCCATGCTGGTGGCAATGACACCCGGTTACGGCAATCGGAGGTCACTAAAATTAGCGTGGCTTCGGTGTGTGGGGCTGCCAAAAAGATGTCTGACTCTGTATTTTTTCTGGTCCCCTGCCTGATCGTACTAGCGATGACATGTACAGCCGTATGCTTTCGTTCCACCTTTGATTGTCAAGGTGGTGTCCAGAAAACGATGTGGGCTACATTGATAACTGGGGGGCCTTCTGGGGAAAACCTGGACTGTTACGTAGAGACGGCATCCATCCCACCGCGGACGGAGATTCGCTTCTTTCCAGGAACATTGATAGGGTTATCTCTAGTTCCCCAAAGCCGTGACAACCCAGAGTCCAGACCAGGGAACAGGGACTGCCACCCACCCACTACCCTATAGAGTAGGTTTCCCGTCCACTACCCAAAAGTAATCAATTAAAAGTTAATGCTACTAGAGCAAAGTATAAAAATCTCATAAAGATAAATACAACTCCGACTGAACCGAAAAATAAATCAATTAAATGTGGTTTACTAAACATAAGATCTCTCCCCTGCAGGAAGAGGACCATGTCATAATAAATGAGTCAACTCCCCATAGCTACTTAAACTTTAGTGTCCCTCGAAGTACTGGTCGAGGAGGTGGAGTAGCAACTATCTTTCATTCAGATTTACTAATTAATCCCCCAAAAAATAATAGTTACAGTTCCTTTGAGCATTTAATCTTTAGCCTTCCTCGTACACATAAAGCAGTAAAGCCACTTTTGTTTGTGGTCTTATATCGTCCACCAGGCCCTTATTCTCAATTTTTAGATCAGATCTCAGATTTTCTATCTGACTTAGTTTTAAACACTGATAAAGTTATTATAGTCGGAGACTTCAATTTTCATGTTGATAGTGAAAGTGATTGTCTAAATACAGCTTTTAACATTATCTTAGACTCAATAGGCGTTACTCAAAATGTGCAGGGACCAACCAATCGCGGTCACCACACCTTAGATCTTGTGCTGACTTATGGCATTGACTGTGAAGAAATAACAGTGCGCTCCACGCATTTACAGCATTCTTATTTAGTGTGGAAAATTAGTCTATTGCTATAAAAAGAGCCTTCGAACCGCTAGAACAGCATATTTTTCATCTTTAATCGAGGAGAATAAACATAATCCTAGGTTTCTTTTTAATAAAGTTGCCAAACTCACACAGGATCATAGCTCTGTCGAGCCAAACATTCCCCCAGCTCTTAGTAGTGACGACTTCATGCAATTCTTTATAAATAAAATAGACTCTATAAAAAATAAGATAATTGGGAACCTTCCCAATATGCTTGCTTCCTCCTTAGTTAATGAGGCAACATCAAAAATGGTTGAACCTAATATATGCTTGAACTGCTTTAATGCAGCCGAACCTTCTGATGTACTAAAATTATTAGCTTCATCTAAACCTTCAACTTGCGTTTTAGACCCAATCCCAACTAAACTTTTAAAAGAGGTTTTCCCTTTGATTGCTGCTCCAATTTTAGATATAATGAATCTATCCTTAGTAAATGGATATGTACCACAGGAGTTTAAGATTGCTGTAATTAAACCTCTACTTCAGAAATCATCTCTTGATCAAAACGACTTAATTAACTACAGAACAATATCTAATCTTCCCTTCTTATCTAAAATTCTTGAGAAAATAGTGGCACACCAGATATGTGATCATTTAAACAATAATGAGCTGTTTGAGAAGTTTCAGTCAGGCTTTAGAGCTCATCATAGCACTGAAACAGCTCTGGTGAAGGTTACTAATGATATTCTCATAGCCTCAGACAATGGACTGGTGACCATTCTGGTCCTGTTAGATCTCAGTGCTGCCTTTGACACTGTTGATCACAATATTCTCATAGAAAGGCTTCAAAGTGTCGGTATAATAGGAACAGCACTAGGCTGGTTTAAATCTTATTTGTCTAACAGATTTCAGTTTGTTCAGGTAAATGATAAATCTTCCTCAACCTCAATAGTTACTTGCGGAGTACCACAGGGTTCAGTGCTTGGGCCGATTCTTTTTACTATATATATGCTTCCTATTGGTAAAATAATTAGGCAGCATGGGATAAAATTCCATAGTTACGCTGATGATACACAGCTATATCTATCCATAAATCCTGATGAATCCAATCAGTTAGGTAGACTACAGGCATGTCTGGAAGACATAAAAACTTGGATGACTCTAAACTTCTTGCTTCTAAATTCTGATAAAACAGAAGTTGTCGTCTTTGGACCAGAAGCTCTGAAAAAGAAACTACTTAGTCAACCCCTTCACCTGGACGGCATTAAATTAGCCTCCAGTAATAAAGCAAAAAACCTCGCCGTTATTTTGAACCAAGATACTGTATGTCAATTAGATCTCACATTAAAGAAGTCTCTAAGATTTCCTTTTTTCACCTTAGGAATATTGCAAAAATTAGAACCATCCTGTCCAGGAGTGATGCTGAAAAACTAGTCCATGCCTTTATTACTTCAAGGATGGGTTACTGTAACTCTATTATCATGTAGTCCACAGAATACAATTAAAAGTCTTCAGCTAGTCCAAAATGCTGCTGCAAGGGTTCTAATGAATAAAAGAAGAAGAGATCACATTTCCCCTGTTTTAGCTTCTCTTCACTGATTCCCAGTGAGATCTAGAATAGAATTCAAGATCCTCCTTCTGACATATAAAGCTCTTAATAATCAAGCTCCATCATAGATAAGAGACCTGATTGTTCCTCGATTGTTCCTAACAGGGCACTTCACTCTCAGACTGCAGGTTTTCTGGTAGTTCCTAGGATTTCTAAAAGTAGAATAGGTGGCAGATCTTTCAGCTATCAGGCTCCCCTCCTATGGAACCGGCTCCCAGGGTTGGTTCGTGAAGCAGACCACTTGTCTATTTTTAAAACTAGGCTTAAAACCTTCCTCTTTGACAAAGCTTATAGTTAGAGACAAGTTAACAGGTAGTTAAAGTCAGGTTAGACAGGTAGCTAAGAAAAGACTGGTTAATGTTAGTAGCCAGGTAGAAAGTGTTAGTAGCTAGGTCTCCTAGTAGCTAGGAGACAGGTTAATGTTAGTAGCTATGCTGCTTTAGGCTAGGCTGTTAAAGGACATTATTAGGGTCTGTTCCTACTTTCTCTCCTACTTCTCCCCAACTGCATGATGTGCTGTCAATTCAAGCGCTAACCTGTTTTCTCTTAGTCTCTTCCTACAGTAGGTGCTCCTGACCCGCCTTGCTTGACGACCCTGACTAAGATGGAGGAACGTTCTCCACGTCCTGCTACCAACTTCTGCATCTGCATCAGTTCTGTTGCTCTTTCTGTGTCTCTGCTGCCTTCTCCAAACCACAGACGGTCTCTGCAGATGACCACTTATGCTGAGCCTGGTTCTGCTGGAGGTTTCTTCCTGTTAAAAGGGAGTTTTTCCTCTCCACTGTCGCTTCATGCTTGCTCAGTGTGAGGGATTGCTGAGAACTCACGACGCAATCTTATATGGTTCTCTAATTCCTAAATGAAACGGTATATTGTAATAACTCTTCTTATAAAGTGCCTTGAGATGACATCAGTACATCTCCATGTCTCCTGATGACACACGACCAATGGATGCACTTTTTAACTGCATTTTAGACATTAAATCCTGGATGGTAGAAAACTTTCTCCAGCTCAACCAGGACAAAACTGAGGTTTTAGTTATCGGTCCTGAAGCTCAGAGAGAGAAACTTTTACAAAAACTACAATTACTGTCTTTTAATCCTTCTTTACAAGTGAAGAATCTGGGCTTGATTTCTGACTCTGAGCTGATTTTTATCCCCCACATTAAAAATATGACTAAAATATGTTTTTATCACCTAAAGAACATTGCCAGAGTCCACCCCATTCTCTCTCGGGCCAATACAGAGACACTAATGCAGCTTTTATCTCCAGTAGAATTGATTATTGTGATGCCCTGCTTTCTGGTCTTCCCAAACAGACTACCTCTGGTTTACAGCTTTTACAGAATTCAGCAGCTCGTGTCCTGATGAAGACTAGGAGGAAGGAGCACATTACACCGGTCTTAGAATCACTGCATTGGCTCCCCGTATGTTTTAGGATCGATTTTAAGGTTCTTCTAATGGTTTTTAAGTGTCTTAATGGTCTTGGGCCTTCTTATCTCTCAGAAATGCTTTTACCGTATGAACCCTCGCAGTCTCTGCGCTCCTCTAGCAGCCGTCTCTTTATCATCCCCAAAGTCAGGACACAAACTCATAGTGAGGCGTCTTTCCATTATTATGGCCCTCACCTCTGCAACAGGCTGATAGAGGATCTCAGGGCCGCAGAGAATGTTCATGTTTTTAAAAGCAGGCTCAAGACTCACCTTTTTAGCTTAGCCTTTAAATTATTATTTATTAATATATGTTTAACTGCTCAGCAAGTTTTACCTGATTTAATTTTTAGTTTAGCTTTTAACTGTTTATTTATTAATCTGCTTTGCAATTTTATCTTGATCTATCTTATCGTTGTTTTACACTTTATGTTTTATACTTTATATTTTATAAACTTTATATTTTATAAACTTTATATTTTAACTTATTTTAATCGTTCTTTCCTGTGTTTGCTCTATGGGAGCCCTTTGCATCAGGGGCGGAGGTCGGCTGTGGCTGCCTGGGTGCCCCCCAGGTAGCGCTTGGGTGGAGGTGGGGGTACCATCTCTCCCTCCTCTGGGCGCCCTGGGTCAGAGCCTTGGCTGCTGCTGTTGATCTGCTGCTGCCGATGCAGATGGCTCCATGATGGCATTTCCTGGCTCATCTGTACTCAGCCCGCTTTTTGTAGCTTTTAAGTGTGTGTGTGTGTGTATGGCTGATGGGTTGGGAGGGCGGTGTAGTCACATTGATAATTTTATTTTTGAAGGGGGGGTTGGGGGGTATTTTAAATCTGTAAAGCACTTTGAGAAACTGTGTTTGAAAAGCGCTTTATAAATAAAGTTTGATTTGATATGATTCAGTGTTATGTGAGCTCTTCTGTTCTTTCCTGTTAAACGCCTTGTTGCAGCGTTCTGGACCAACTGGAGGCGACTGACACCTGATTTGTTAAGACAAGTAAAAGGAGTTACAATAATCTAAATGAGAGGAAACAAAAGCATGGATCATCATCTCCAGGTCCAATTTTGAATATATTGCTCTCAGTTTGGAGATGTTTCTCAAATGATAAAAGCAATTTTTTACTAAAAGTTTTGAATGGCAGCCCAAAGACATCGACTGGTCAAAAAGAACACCAAGCTTTCTGAGACTGGTCTTGACTGAGGAGCTCAAGAAACCAAGGTGTTGCTTGATTAAAAGCACTTTCTGTTCTGGAGCCATGCTCAGCGTTTCCGTCTTGCTGGAGTTCAACTGAAGATAGTTAGTGGCCAACCCGACCTTAATACATTCCATGCAATAAAGAAGGTCAGCTAACTTGTTAAACTCTGTGTCCTTATCACTAGAACTACCAGAGAGCAGCCATTTGGCTTTTCTACCTATAAAGCCCACAGGTAAGCCGAAAGGCTGGATGGCCCCCTGTGAACCTTCCTTTTGTTATGTAAACGGGGCAATCACTGGGACACCACAGGGGGGGGGATATGCTGAGCCACTTCACTCAAAACACCTTGACATAAAATGGGGGAGGGGGAGAATCAGGTAGGAGCAGGATTGCTAACTGACTGTCTGAGCAGAATATATGAGCTGAATCAAAATGTAATATATGTAGAAGGATGTAGACGTTATCAGAACCCTACAACACTGGGCTTCCAACATCCCCACCAGACACATAAGAAAAGTAATAGAATAGAACCACATCAAATAAAGCACTCAAAATCTGGGGTTATCCCAACTGGGCCTTCATGATATTTACTAATAATAATAATAATAAAAAAGTATTATCAGGATACAGTGTTAGAGAGTGGAAGTGAGTGAGACTTAGAACTTAGGCTTAAAACTTTATTGATCCCTTTGGGGTGACTCCCTCAGGGAAATTTGAGTTTTCAAGCACACAGAGAAAACTAAACAGTATGTAACAATGAGTGAGGTGAGTACATTTCAATAATCACTCACAATCCATGCACTGCCAAGCCGTCTCCTTTCTGCATTTGCCACATGTGTATTTGTAACAGCCTATACATCGCAGAGTGGCATGATTGCTTTTACACTGATTTTTAACCTGACACATTGCTCTTTTCCCAGGGCTAGGTGTTGAAGGTTGTAGCCGAAGCAATTGTTCCCTTTGTGCCTGCTTTGCACCCACATGAGAATGAGCCAACTCTCTTGCAAGCTCCACCAGGAAGTCCACCCGTCTGTGGGTGGTTGCAGTCACATCAGCCACATTGGTCATTCGCATGGCAATGCCGCTTGGGTGCGTCCTCTGAGCATGTGTGAGAATTGAGGTGTGAATGTCTTTTGTCCTCTGCGTAAAGGTGACCTGAGGAGTTGAGCAGAACCTGGCACTGCTCAAATACATAACTGATATTTTGAAATCAGACATATAATATCATATCTTTGACATAACATAACATCACAGTGTGGGCAAACAGCAACAGTCAGTCTGGTTTTTATGAGTTGAGACAGGGAGAGACAGGAAAAGAGAAAATAGAGGGAAAGAGCAAAACAGACAAAAACAATGTACAAATTCTTAAATATAACAAATCAAATGTGTTTCGGGTGTATCTCAGTTTGAAAAAAATGTTACATAAAATAAATCTTGTACAGATATCAACTTGATGAGCAATTCTGTAAATGACTAGTGGGGCTACCACAGATTTTGAGTGCTTTATTTGATGTGGTTCTGTTCTATTACTTTTCTTATGTGTCTGGTGGGGATGTTGGAAGCCCAGTGTTGTAGGGTTCTGATAACGTCTACATCCTTCTACATATATTACATTTTGATTCAGCTCATATGTTCTGCTCAGACAGTCAGTTAGCAATCCTGCTCCTACCTGATTGTCCCCCTCCCCCATTTTATGTCAAGGTGTTTTGAGTGAAGTGGCTCTGCATATCCCCCCTCCTGTGGTGTCCCAGTGATTGCCCCGTTTACATAACAAAAGGAGGGTTCACAGGGGGCCATCCAGCCTTTCGGCTTACCTGTGGGCTTTATAGGTAGAGCAAAAAATCCTGGGTCTTCTAGTGTTATAAGAGCAGTACAATTGAATATCCGCGTATAAATGGTAGGACATATTTTTAAAGCCCCTGATAATCTTCCCAAGAGGGCAGATGTATAAAAGAAACAAGATTGGGCCAAGGACTGAGCCCTGGGGAACACCATGAAGCAGAGATGTGACTTCAGACCTGATCTTGTTTACACATAAACAAAAAGTTCTGTTATTCAATTAGGAAGAAAACCACTTCAGAACAGTACCAGAGAATCCTAACTCATTTTGTAATCGATGCAACAGAATTTTATGGTCAACCATGTCAAAAGCTGAAGACAAATCTAATAAAACCAGTACAGTATATTGACCAGAGTCTGCCTCCATCAGTATATCGTTAGATACCTTTAACAAGGCTGTTTCAGTGGAGTGCATCTTACGAAAGCCTGATTGGAACATATCCAAAACATCGTTACGGTCCAGAAAAGTAGTCAGCTGCTCTGCTACTAGCTTTTCCAGAACTTTAACCAAAAAAGGCAGTTTTGAAAGTGGCCCAAATTAGGCTTTTTCAAAACAGGGCTTAAGGCTGCTTGTTTGAAAGAGCTTGGAACTGACCCAGTAGAAAGCGCAATGTTAAAAAGTTTGGCAATGTGTGGGCCGACAACATCCTACACTTTCGAGAGCAGTGATGAGGGGACAACATCTAATGGGCAGGAAGAAGGCTTCATCTTTTCCAGAGCAGCTTTCATTCCTCCACAGTGACAGGAATAAATGAGGACCACAAGTATTCTGAGTGACCAATATTAGAATTGCAAACAGAGGATGGGTTAATACTAGCCCTAATGTCATCGACTTTTTTCACAAAAAAGTTAAAAAATCTGTTGCAGTCCTCAGTTGAGAATACCGGTACCAGGGAAGCTGACAGTGAAACAATTTTACTTATGGTATCAAACAAGAATTTAGGGTTTTTCTGTTCAAGTTCACAAGATTAGAAAAGTAAGAAGATCTGGCCTGTTTAATCATCTCATTAAGCAATGAGATCAACTCCTTGAAATGCAAGTTTTGTAGATTTCCACAAACGTTCCACCTTACGACATAATCTCTTAAACAGCTTGATGTTTTCATGCATCCAAGGGATAGTACTTTTAGAAAAATATATTTTCTCCCTAACAGGAGTAACCTCATTTAGAAGGGACAAACAGTGACTATTAAATGAGTCAATAAAAATATCAGCATCACTGTGACCATCAAAACGTTCTGACAGATTCAATCTGTTCAAACAGATTAGATCATTTTTCAACAGCAGTTTGACTTATAATTTGCCTATGGGCAATCACTTTATGAGGCTTGCTGTCTAATTTAAAACACAGATTAAAATACACACAACAGTGATCAGTAAAATTAAGGTCTACAACCCTCAACTGGTCTGGGCCAAAAGAAAGAAATGACATGTAATGTATGGCCTTTCAAATGTGTAGGGCCAGAAACACGCTGTTTAAAATGGAACGACTCTGAGATTCAGTAGCTCTGATGCTGTCTTGCAAGAAGGATCATCAATATGAATGTTCATATCTCCAAGGATTAAGACATTCTCAAGTTTATTAACACTGGGCAAGAACTCTGAAAATTCATCTAAAAAAATGCATGCAGGGCCAAGAGGATGGTAACCTAAAACACAGTAAAATGAATCTGTTTTCCCAACCTTAACCATTTGCAGCTCAAAGGAATTGTAAGAGGGTTGGTTCATAAGCCGGCAGGAGAAGCAGTCCCTGTAGATGAGAGCAAGTCGGCCTCAGAACACAGAACAGCCGGGAGGGCACAGCTTGTTTAAAAGAGTGTGATCTTGTTCCATCTGCCATGATTCTGTCAAAAACATGAAATCCAGACGTTCTTCATTAAACAAATCTCCAAGGATGAAAGTTTTGTTCGCTGTAGAGCGAACATTCAGCAGGGAGATTATTGCTGGCTTTGTGCATTGGGCCGCTGATGCGCTCTGGGCAGTTTGGCACTGCACTGGAGAACAGTTCACACATTCTGCCTGGCAGGGGACAGCTCGGAGGATCTGCTCACACGATGTATGGAGCTGGCTTCGTCGAGTCGGAAAGGTCGGGTCAGAGAGCCACAAGTGCGGCAGCACATGAGACAGTGCTGGCTCATGTGCTGGCCCGTTCACATCCTGGCGCACAGACTGGCACCGGGCGGAGGCACCGCTCGCTCATTGCAAATCTGGACTCACTCCATAGATGTTTTCTCATTATGTTTCCTCAGCCTGGACTGGACTCCAGCTGTAGATCCCAGCTTCCTTCTCCGTCCATGGCGGTTTGAGGGCCGCAAGCACTCCAGTGCTGATGTGGCACAAACAAAAGCTGGAGAGAAAAATTCAGTGTACCTGTCCCAGGTAAAGCTTGGTTTATGCTTGCCGCATCCGCGAGGTCCGCACGGCTCCAGGCGGCCAAATTATGTCATTTTAGCAACCACGCCTCTCCGCGCGGCCTCCTCCCGCCCCAAAATTTACTTTACTACTTTCGTCTTTTTTCCTAATAAATAGCATAAAAGTCCTGCTTTGTTTAAGATCACGGGTGTCACCATCTTGTAAACAACAGTGATTACTACTTCTACTATGGTGTAGTGTTGTATGCATGCCGTAGAGCCCTACACTGCCCCCTACAGTCGTCAAGAATATTGGCTCTCAGCAGGGACAAGCCACAAAAAGTATAAACGCTGCAAGAAGGCATCTCGGCCGGTTCCGCACGTCTCGTTTCCGTGCGGAATGTTCATGCGGCAAGCATAAACCAAGCTTAACACAGACAGTCTGCATATGCTCCTTAATGCGGAAAAGCGTGTGCCGATCATAATAATATTTACTGACAGCTGAGACACAGTTTGTTGACAAACTTGATAAGGCAAAAATATAATTAAACAGATCACCAACAAGCGAGAGAGTGGTGACGGATAACACAGAGCAGAGGCCGAGTCTAACACAGCTGCTATCTGTGGAGACCAAACAGCGTAGATGAATACATGCATGTGTTGGCGCCTGGTCAGGATGGTACCACCTCTGCCTTAATTTGAGCCAGGAAAAACCCTGTATACTATAGCGTTTCAATGTCTAAAACAGATCTTCAAATGAATTAAACCATCAGAGATTGGATTACTGCAAATGGAAACTGTGGTAACACAAAAAATATATTTTTCTTAGTCCCCTTATTACTAAGGTCATGTATAAAACATCAGTTCTAAAACACATTAGCTCTTGTTATTGATACAGTCACCAAAAACAGTATAAGTCCATGGTTCCTGTTAGTTGTGCTGATTCTGTTACAGTGACAGAATAAATGACAACTACAAGATTGAACTAAAATACCTAATCCTCTGTTGTCAATAAAATTTGAGAGTTACAGCATCTGTTTTTAAAGTCATCAGATTAAAACATTTTCTCCCTGCTCCAGGTGAAATGTAAGCTCAGAGACAGTTCCTTCATTGGCTTTTCTTTGGCTATGTTTAAAAAGCATTAATTTCAGTGTTTTCCGTGTCCAGAGAATGTAACCATTTTTTTCCAGTATAAGGAAAGACAAACCATATAAAAAACGGAGCCATCTGATTTTTGTCTTATTTCTGCCCTATTAGATTCTGGTTTTTAGTTTTCCTCTTAATTATTTTATGTGACGAGCCTCTGGAAGTATACTATCAGACTGGATCACTTTTCTTTGTGGATTATTTCTGAAGGACCTCTGTAAGACTGTGGATCAACAACATGCCATTTTGCTCAGTTCAAGACTTTGATAAACTGGTCCTGAGACAGGAAGCCTTAGAAAAACAGCTACCAAGTATGGAAGCGCTGTCTGCCGCGTGGCGAGTAAACATTTGCACCAAATTAGTTATGTATATTAATCCTAATTTCTAAGGATTTCTGTGAAACTCCTCTGCTGTCTGCATGTGATGTACACAAGCATACCTGAAACTTGAACACCAACATTCGTAAGTTTCCTCATGGGTATATCTGTGTAAAAATCATTTCAAATTTTGGCCGGTAAAAAATATGCCTGGCCGGTTAATATTTTTTATCTACTAGCCCACTTGGCCGGGGACTCCAATTTTTTATTTCGGACCCTGATTTTAGGTCTGAATAGCGATTTCTCTGGACTAGTGAAGTGCTATTACTCAAAACAGAAAACTTTACCTTAAGCGTCGCTTAATAATGCAGACAGAGACTTTCATAGCATCAGCCATTTGTGCTGCCTTGAACCCACAGGATTGTAAGAAGGGCAGCTGTTCCCTGGTGATGCTGTAGCTTGGTCTACCCCGGGATCCATTAGCAACCAGGTGAGCCTGAAAGCCACAGCTTTCTGTAATCACAAAGTATTGAGATAATGCACTTGTTGTCATAGGGCAAGAAAGACAAGGATAAATATAAATAAATAAATATACGCTTAGTGATAATTAGAATAATTTGATGAGGACAAGGGCAGATTTACAACAAATATTCTTAATGGAAAACACAAGAGCGAGGACTTGGAAGGCAGAAAGACAGAATCCAGTAGAGGTGGAGTAATCAGACAGCTTAAGTATATTGAGGAAAGATAGAAAATTGTACAGAAGGTGGACAAATGAATGCAGGGAGAAGTGAAATGACTTGCAGCTGGACTTTGGGTGTGTCCAAATTCAGGGTCTGCATCCTCCTGAGGATCCTTCCTACCTGGTTGAAGGAGGACGGTTTCTCCAATATGACCTGACTACTTGATTTATCTGCACATCCATTTTAAGAAAGGCATCCAGAGTGACCCCCATTTTTTATTGTAGGCTTTACCAATGCAGACAATGAAGGGGTCAATGATGGCTCCGCAGCAGCGGGAGAGCAGGGGGCAAAGAAAATAGCCTCCAATTTGGATCATGCTGGCGTCCAACAATTTGAAAAGGAAAGAAAGCTTTGATATTGGGCGGTAATTGTTAAGGTCAGTAGAGTCCAAGCCTTGTTTTTTTAGAATAGGCTAGACCACTGCATGCTTAAATTCCTGGGGAACAATTCCCGTCCTCAGACTTGTATTAATGATCTCCAGGATCGGTTGAGCAACCGCCGGGAAGACTTCCTTCAAAAAATGAGGGAGCATAAAATCACAAGGAGAGCCAGAAGCAGCCACTGTCATCAGTAGGGGGGAAGAAGAGACGGGGGAAAAATGCTCAAAAGAATATAATGGAGAACAAAGAGGGGCTATTGGATGAGTGGGAGGCAGAATCTGAGCCCAAATTGTGGCAACATTAGAGATCATAAAGTTCAAGAATCGAGTGCACTTTTCCTAGGAGGTATTCGACTAAGGGACATTTGGTGACAGGACTGCATTAACAGTGGTGTAGAGGGCTCGCTGGTTACCCGAATGTTGAGTAACAATAGCAGTAAAAAAATCATAGCGGGCCTTCCGAGCGACGCGCTGGTAACTCCTCCAGGCCTCACGGAGAAGCTGGAAGGAAGCCTGGGATTTGACCTTTTTCCACCGCCGCTCACATCTCCTGCATTCCCGTCTGGCAGTACGGGTATGAAGGTTAAGCCAGGGGTCAGAACGACAACGGGAGCGTCGGGATTTTAAAGGGGCAATCTGGTCAAGCACGGACCTCCGCCGCGGCCCGTTGGCCTAGGAACATTCAGGTAGGCACACCCAGCAGGTAACAGTTCGGCAATTGGAGGCAACTCACCCGGCACAGCCCATGACTCGGTGATATAAAGGACGTCCAACTCCCGATCAATGAAGAAATCCTTCAGGATGAACGTTTTATTCCGGATCGAGCGGGCGTTGATCAAAGCGCACCGCAGCGGCACCGCCGGTTGAATGACAGGACCTCCAG
Organism: Apricaphanius iberus; assembly: GCA_028564705.1. Taxonomy (NCBI): domain Eukaryota; kingdom Metazoa; phylum Chordata; class Actinopteri; order Cyprinodontiformes; family Aphaniidae; genus Apricaphanius; species Apricaphanius iberus. Next base: position 47,408 of record JAPXFQ010002234.1, on the reverse strand, counting down.
GGGTGTAGCAGTTGCTGACATGTCGGAGATCAGACGCCTTACACTCCTCGCCAGCATCTGTCACAGGTCTGGGGCAGCTGCTCTTGGAGATGGAAAGAACAGCTGATGGAGCGACAAGGAGGCCCCCACATCAGACGGAGTTGCTGCGCTCGTACCGAGCAATCCAGAGCCGATCGAAGGTGAACCCGGCGGCCACTACGACAGCCCCGCTGGCGGCGACGTCTCGGGAGCCGCCCATGAGGATGTGTCCTTCATAGGGTGACAGGAACAGAGGGAAACTGATGTTTGAGCCTTTCCCGGAGGTTATTGCTGCCACACAGGGGAAAACGCACAGAATACCGAAGATCCAAAAGGGTAAGTCTGTCATAGGTCATGAGTGAATATCCCAGGGAAAGCACATAACATAAAAGGATAAAAAATAAGAAGAGTCCAGGGAGGGATAGACGACCTGCCGAACACGTTGGCGCCATCTATTCATCTATCTATAATTTGTATGCTTGCCGTCGGATAGTTTTTTTTATCTCAGACTGCGAGACAGTCAAATCAAAATGTATTATGCTAATTGCCCCAACAAAGGCATTGAGCCGGAGCATAAATTTTAGCTTTTATCAGACAAACTCCAAAATTAATTCAAACCTGTGCTACCATCAACCGATATTAGTAAGTCACAAAGGTTTTCGTTTGTATAATTATCATATATAATAAATAATAAATCATCCTTCTGTGAATAAAGACTTCATTAATATTAATATATATATAGCTCAATATGTATATATTTATTCATGTAATATGTAGGCTATAATGTACATTGTATTTAAAATAGAGTTTTGATATTTAATTTTGTCAAAAGGTAGAATAATAATTTAATCAGTTAAACAGCCATTCTAATGTAGCCTACTAATTATAATATGTATTTTTTTCTCTACTTTTTCTTTTACCAGACTAGACCCCGATACTGCAGGATAAAGTGTCCCGGTTTTAGACCGTTTCTTCCGCCAGGAAGATCCCCGACCAGACTTTCGACTGACCAGGGAATCTCTGGCAGTGTTGCAGAACCTCCTGAACCAGGAGAGAAGACATGGGTGGGGTGCTACAATAGAGACCCTGGTGTTTCTCTTCTGGTTGGCCTGAGGAGCATCCTACACGGTGGTCTCAAGACTGTTCGGGATGCCTCTGTCCACTGTCCACTACATCGTCCACCGAGTGACTGAGGAGGTGGTGGCCATTCGCCACAAGGTCATCTTCCTCCCAAAGACCCCAGAGCACCTGAAAGAAGTGACCCATGGGTTTGCAGGGCTGGCACAGCACAGAGCTTTTATCAAAGCTGCAGGTGCCATCGACGGCTGTCACATCCGCATTGAGCCTCTGAGCGGTCCTGATGGTCAGTGCTACAGAAACAGGAAACTGTTTCCATCCATAATCCTGCAGGCTGTTTGTGACCATCAGGGCCGCTTCATTGATTCCCACGTGGGCTGGCCTGGATTGGTGCACGACTGTAGGGTGCTCTGCCACAGCCCACTGTACGCTCAGTCATCCTACCCTCCTCCAGGGCATTTCATCTTGGCCGATGGAGGATATCCATGCCTCCAACAGCCTCTCCCTCTCATCACTCGTTACAAGTTGGAATGATGAAGACCAGGTTCAGGTCCATCTTCCTGCAAGCGCTGGAGGTGCACCACACCTTTGTGCCTCATGTAAGTTACCAACTACTCTCATTAAATTATTAATCTTAATTTCTTTCAATATCACAATATATTTATATATGATACTGCAGGTTGTGACAACATGCACCATCCTCCATAACATCTGCCTCAGTGCCAGAGACGTGTTGGCACCTGAGGACGATGTGGAGGAAGATGAGGGGGAGGCTGACTTGGAGACTATCAGCGGTGCTCAGTGGCGGGACCAACAATTAAGAAATGGTCCAAAACCGGGACACTAATTAATCCTGTTGTGATATCTTTTATTTCTGTTGTCCTGTAAATAGTTTCGGTATGCTTGTGAATTTTGTTACCCCATTTTTTTAATTTATGTTATTTTATATAGTTATAAAGTGAATTTTCTTACAAATGTTAATTTTACTTTGAAAAGTTAGGCAAATAAAAAAAGATAAATACAATGAATAAGTAGTATTTCTTTAAACCAATTTATTTCAAACTGAAAACAACAGAATTTAATCCCTCACACTCCCCCCAAAAAAGTTATTTGGGAACTAGTCTCTCCGGAATGGTGAAGAGCCTGTCCATCCTCTCCCTGCTCTCCTGTTCCCTCCTCTCTGCTGCTGCCTCATGTCCTCCCTGATCAGGTCTAACAGCTCCTGGTCACTGTCTCTTCTCCTCTTCTTCACTGCTGGCTGCCTGTCTCCTTCCCTCTCTTCCTCATCTCTCTCCTCTTGGTCACTCACTGCTGCACTTGGCCCTGGAGTATCCATAGGGATAGAGGAAATAAGGACAGGGGGGCATATTGAAGGCCTTTGTCCCAAAACGTCCTCCATTTGGACACACCAGGGCCAAGTAGCAGCAGTGGGCTTCCCACTCAGTCCCTCTCCTGACCCTGGATACTTGTAGTCCTAAAGACAAGTAAAAATTAAAACAGTTCACAAAAAATGTAAGCTTTGACCTATGATTTCCTATTTTTTAACTGTTACTAACAAAAGTCTTATTTTCTAAATATGGACTTTGAAGTAGTAAGAACATATACTTATGTAAGGGTCATATATACAATTACAATTATGTGAATCTGTGATCGTGGGAAAAAGTGTTTATGGCAGGTGGTTATTTGGAGGACAAAGGAGTCTAAGCGGAAACAAGGAGTGAAAAGGGAGTTGCAAGCGCTGTGCTGGGATAACGAACATAACTCATACATGAACTATTCAAGGTCTCGGGGAAGCGAAAGGTATGGGAAAACTATGATTCGTCTGCTGACCATTCATGTGTATGTGGAACGACAGGTCACTGAGTTGTAAAACTGTTAGTGGAAAAGTACTGAACTTTGAAACTGTAGAGCTCTTTGTTTGCACGTAAGTAGAAGGGTCGTACTGCTGTGTGTTTTTCAATAAAACAAGCCTGTTGCGGGGAGAGCAACAGAACACATACTGACAGCTGCTGAAGACAGACGCGGGTCTGTAAGAGCTGTGGTGTTCTCCTCTTTGCAAAGGTGAATTGAAGCTGAGTCTCTGAGTGTTTTTGTTGATCAACTCTTTTTATCTACAAGAAACGTCTCCAAGAATCCTGAACCTAGGGGTGGTAGAATTATACCACAACAATTTGGAGGCACCGCTGGGATTTTTGTCCTAAAAAGGATTTTTTGGTGCAGATTTGAACCTGACCAAGGCGAAAGGAGACTGACACAAGGCGTGCGCACGAACTTAAGGTAAGCAGACCTTTTCTTCTGCTCATTGGCTTTGTCCAAAATCTTCTTGTGTCTAGACTCCAAGTAACTGAGGTTGATAAATTTTCTAAAAGTGGATAACAGGAGTTGATATTGATTAAAAGTGATTTAGGGTTGGAGTCCCAGGAATGAAAGATTTCCTAAAGTCCCTGGGTTGAATTCCCAAAAGTGATTAAGGGTTGGAGTCCCAGGAATGAAAGATTTCCTAAATTCCGGGTTAAAGTCCCTGGGTTGAATTCCCAAAATTTTGTAGTAAGGATTTTGTAATAAGAAATTAAGAAGTAAGCATCTTTCTAGGAGTGGCGTCCTAACATTTTTCTGACGAGAAAAATACTATAACTGGGTTATAGCGCTGGGTTTGAGTCCCTGGAGCTGAAAACTCCAAAATTCTACTATTAAAAGAAGGAAAAGACAAAGGAAATAAGAGATAAATACACATGGTATGAATGTTGGGACCGGAGCAGATCTGAAGCTTTTGCTTTTACATTGTTACATGCAAACATTTAACCATCTTCCAAAGGACTTCACACTGTGTCTCACCTGTGGAAGTTCCAAGTAAATTATGGATTATCAAGAAGTGAGTAAACCTTTTAATCTGCAGTCCACAGTGGCACAAATGGTCTAACAATGGGACATATTTGCAGAATTACTTTACTCTAGCGGAAGTGCTAAAAAATGTAATGGCAGAAAATCAAGAGGAAGAAAGAATAACTATTGTTGCACGCTGGAGAAATGCCCTAAGAGCCATGCTCATGGCTATGGCCAAATCTGGCTTTCTATGGAATAAAATTCCACAAGTATAATTTGTAGGAGAGATGGCAGATGATTATGGGGGCCCCAGAAGAGAGTTTCTTAGGTATTAAGCCTTTAAACATTCTTTGGCATTACAATCTACTGTTGTGGTCATTTTCATCTGCAGTTAAATGGTTACAAGCTTCTAGTGGTGGATGTTGACTCATCATTTGGTGTATTTGAGGGACAGCCGGGAAAGCTCTTGTTCTCGTATGATGTTGAGGAGCTGTCGAAGAGGAAGTACTTCATGGCAGGGAAATTGACCACATGGTCAATTTTCCATAACGGCCCTGGCCCCAGGACTCAGTAGGAACCTCTTTCTAATGATGTGTGGTCAGAAGGTTTGTGTTCGGTTTTGGTTTTGGTGGTCTGTATATGTTTACAAATATGAATTTGTTTGGTTCATTTGTTTCAGTAGCTAAATATTAAAAGGTGATGAATTTGCCTAGCGATACCATTTTTGAGGTTTAGCGAATTGTGAAAGATTATAGCAAGGCCACCACCCCTTTTGTTTTTTCTGGGCTCACTAATGAAGTGATAATTAGTTGGGCAAGTCTCTATTAATACAGTTTGTTCTGTATTTTCATCTAGCCAACTTTCTGAGAGAAATAGAACATGTAAGTCCAACACATCCTCACTCCCAACTCGTCACATAGGGACGCCTGATCAGACTCCTGACCATGTGTCCATATGTGACGAGTTGGGTACCCCCCTCGCATCATTTTTTGACGTGCTGGGTGCTCCCCTTGAATGTTATACAGATCCCTAGACGTCAGTAATTTACAACACGGGGAGGACAAGGAATCCGTTTGCTTGCTGTTTAAAATAATGTGTTTTTGTCCTTATGTGACCTTAAGGTTAGAACATAAAACTAGTGAGTTGGGGAAAATTGGTTAGATAACTCAACATACGGTATGTTATTCTGCTAGATTGAACAGCTCTGAAACAAAATTAACTTTGGATGTTCACAATAAAGGACCACAACCATACAACCTGTTCTGAGCGCGTCAAAAAATTACGCGAGGGGGGTACCCAACTCGTCACATATGGACGCATGGTCAGGAGTCTGATCATGCGTCCATATGTGACGAGTTGGGAGTGAGGATGCGTTGGTATGTCATGTGCTGTGATTGATTAGGAGTGATTTTCCTGAAAGTGATCTCATGTTTTACATAGCTGCGTTAATATTTCCTTCCGAGATTGAGAGATCATGTTTGCATGCTGTTATATTCAGATTTCTTTCAGGGAATGGGAGATAATTTTTGAAAGGTATTATTTTTAAATTAGTATGGTCTTTGAGTTGAATTGAAATTCTGTACTGCTCGGTTATATGTAGTTTTATTGTGTGAACATCTCTTATTTATAATAACCAGTATTTTACTATCAAGAGAATGAGAATTAGAATGACCGAACACCTCTTCCTGGTGAGTAGTGTATTTCGTTGTTATCAGATGTCTGATATGGTGTTTACCCAGTATAAACAAACCGAGGTATTCTTTGGAAATACTTTGATCAAATCTAAATAGATCATCCAAACATGGTGGTAATTTCAAATTGAATTTCCGTATTCAAGAGGATTGTTGTTTTCAATGAACTGCTGCTGTTGCACTTAAAGTGTAATTATTTTTCTTTTCTCAGAGTAAAAGGATACTTGAAATGAGACAAGTTTTATTCATTTTTAAATATTTTTTCTGTTCTTATTAGTCAGAATTCAATGCATTTAACAGCCCCCAATACTTCAAAAATCTCTAGCAGTTTATTCTGTATCATAGCATTGTCTAGCATTACATTGAATAATTTATTTGGATTTGAAAACACGTCTCAATGATAAGCATTCCGTTCAAAATGAAAAGGATGTAAGTCCATGTCCAGCCCTATATTAGTCTGTTTTAGAAAAACATCCATTTACTTTATTTACAAGTCATTTTCCAGTTTTACATCAGTCACTACTTCTTCTTTATACTTTTATGATTATAAAAAAATTAAGGAATGAAAAAGCTGGTACATACATATTTCAAAAAACAAAATGCCATGCAAACTTAAAGATATGTATAAAGTTTAAAAATTAATGGTGGTAAGAAAAAAAGGTTCAATATACAATAGGAAAGATTAAAGCAACTTTAATAAGGTCTTTTTTCTCATGATGTATTAACCCAGTTTAACATGGATTCTTTACACTCAAAGTATAGAATAGAAATTAATATGCATTTTTTTTTCACCTTTGGATTATTCTTAGAGTTAACTTCTTAATTAAGGTTCACACTTAAAGCTGACTTTTTGATGGAAAAGGAGTGAGGCGGACGTGTGTGTAGAGAGCTCCACAAATCCAACAAAAAACGAACTAGAAACAGCCTGAATAATAGACCAACTTTGTGGTGTGAATGGACCATAAGCGAATTACCTCCCTCCTCCATCCCCCATCGCGTGTGTACAACCTGTAAACAAATATGGCGCTGCTGCGACTGAGAGCGTAAATGAGGGTTTTGTTCCGAAGTGAAAGTCCTCATCCTTTGTATGGAACTGGTTTGGTTTTTTACCGAACAACAAAGAGCAAAGACAAACAAAGAGCTAGCCCTGAAACTTAACACTAAGTGCACTTTAGAGTGGGATGGCGGGGTTCTTATTAGCAATGTAACAAATGCGTTTCAGCCACTTCACTCTCAACCCCCCAATAGGGTCGCGTGCAGTGTTGTGCAAGTTCACACTACTTATGAACTAGTTCAAAGTTCAGTTCGTACAAAAGAAAATGTATAAATTCTCGTTAAAAGTTAACCAATTCAGTTTTGAACTAGTTCTCGTTCAGTTCATTTACTTTTTTTGGGGGGGTTTTCGAAACCAAGCAGCTCTTCCAATTCGTTAGTAAAAAAATATGTTAAGTTTAGGTCAAAGTTCATAGAAAAATGAACTAGTTCATACACAACACAGTTTGCCTGCTAGTTGAAAGCATGGGGGTAATACAGTGCTATTTTTTTCTGTGCTTTTGTTCGTTTGAGGTACATGCTTGTGAATGAGGTGGACTTGTAAGTTGTGTACCTACTACTCAGGAAATCACAAAAGAATAATTGAACACTATAGAGCCAGTCATGGAGACTGAAATTATATCAGTGCTATTGAATCCCTCGGCTTCTTCTTTGCTTCTTTTATGCCTACTAGATTGAAGCAGAGTTTGCTCGTCTCACAACTTTTGACCTGAAAGGCTGCCTTTTTGCTGGCCTTGACAAGTATATGCAGAGGTTCATTGATATCTACAGAGCCAAGACTCGTGTGGTGGAGCTGAGGAAGCTGTTGACAACACTGGATAGTGATGTAAGTAGGCTTAAATTGGTACATTAGGAATATAGAGCTACAGTATTTAGCACACACATACACACACAATTTATTTACTGTTAAATACTCTCTTCTGATGCTATCTGATTGAAGCTGTTCCATTGATTGTGTGTTGTCAATTGTTTTTAGTGTTCCAACCAATGGAAAAGGACCATCCTGCTGATGGCCCCCCCCAACTTCACATAACATCTGTGCCACATTAATTAACTGTTGATTACTTAAAAAACTTTCAAAAGAGGTTTTTAAGGGTTTTGTTCATGGTCAAGGTTTTGAGGAAGAAATTGTCCTTCCGTCACTCAGTGATTTTCCAACAGCTGTGGCACTTCTGATGGGTCTGCTCTACGAACTAAACATTGACTATCCCAAAGAAACGAGGTACACATTTGAAGTCATTCAGAAGGTGCTCATGGACATTGGTGGAGGCCATTGCACTGCGTTGGTTCATGGCTTGAGAAACAGACTATTGAGGAGAGCCATGTAAGCTTAAAGCAGAGTTTAAGCATTGGCAAAATGTGAACTTGATTGAGAAATGGTCACTTATTTTGTCATTTTTGTTAGACATCCTAGATTGTGCATTGCAATTGATAATTTATTGACTTGTGGAAGTTTACATGCCCACTTTGAAAGGGCGCACACTGTGAATTTTGGGACATTTACATAGTAACACACTATAATCTGAACACAGTAACACACGGTGTGTATTCATTTGGGGGACAGAGGGACACACATAGTGTGGATTTATTTGGTTGGACACACTGTTTGTTTGGAGGACACAGTAACACACACAGTGTGGATTTATTTTGGGGAAAGTAACACGCACTGAGGTTTTATCAACACTATGTATGATCAATCTTGTTATTTTTTATGCACTTTTTTATTCTTTGGTTAATTGCTCTATTATTTGTAACTGGCTGCACAATATTTAAAGCCAAAATGTTTATTTAAGATGCCATTAAAATGGAAATGTCACATTAAATTTCTATAACTTGCAATGCAAGATACATTTTAGTGTTGGTGATTGCCTACTTAGGATGTATTAAATAACGGATAACACAAAGTATTATGGCAGTATGATTAACTACCCACAGTGAGATGGTAAGAAATAACAAGGTAAGGCTATTAAAAAAGCTTTCTGGTACAAATATTCCATTTTGATGACATCATGTGTTGGTACTGTCTTAAAGGAATAGCTCATTCAAAAAAGTGACTTATTTTCTATCAATTACACACCTGATGAAGCCTTCAAATCATCCATCCATCCATTTTCTGAACCGCTTATTCCTCAAGGGGTCGCGGGGGGGCTGGTGCCAGTCATTCACATTCAATTCCGAGTGAAGCCTGAGTCTTCTCCATTGAGTCTCACTCTGGTCATCAAATTATTGGCTCATTAATGCAAAAACAAAACAGGCTTCATAAATTCAAGCCTTCATGGAATGTGTAACTGATAGAAAATAAGTATTTGTTCCACAAAGCAATTGTATTTACTTATCTGTTTTTATCAAAGAGGCTTGAGTTGGATCTCAGTGTTTTTCGTTTATGAAGCTGTATCTTCAATAAAACAAGAAATATATTGGGCAGTATTTGTTGTTAAAATGTATTACATGTGTGGGGTGAACTATATTACATATAAGTAGTTGGTGTATGTAACTTACTAGCATTGCAGTTAAATCAACCAAAAGCTTAAGTAGTATTGACTTAAGGCTAAGTTATATCTAAAGCTACCAAGTTGTGAAGTTATATCAACTAAAGTCATCAAGTTGTATCAACTACACTGTAAAAAAGAAAACGTTGAGAAAACGTAAAATATCAAGGCAACATGATGCAAGAGATTTTTGAGTAATCTCAACTTTTGCCCACTGTTGTTGACTTAACTAAGATTTACAAGTTCTGACAAGAGTTCTGCCAACTTGGATCTTCCTGTTCACCTAAGTAGGATAATCCTGGAAGTCTAACAAAGAAATTCTGGTTTCAATGCCATGTATTTCTGTCTTCACTAAATGCAGATATTCTTGTTAAATAAACATATAATTACTCATTGAATGCCATGCATTTATAACTTGAACAAACACAGATATTCTTGTTGAATATTCATACAATTCTTACTCCAGTGAGTTGAAAATTTACCTATTTAAATAAAAAGGAAAATGCATGTTGTAATTATATTTGAAAAATCCTCAAATAGATATTGAATAAAACAAAGCACAACTGAATGTTATCTTAAATCTTATTTATTTTGTTTAACAGTGCCTCAAGTACATTTCACAATGTTATGGGTAGTCAGGTCAATTTCTGTAAAAAAAATAAAATAAGAAGTATTGCCAGTTTCTTTTTTTTGGGTGCTTTGAGCACCACAGCAAAGACGTTAAAATTGAAGTTCAGAACCAAAAAAGAAAAACAAAGTATGTAGTGTGATCAGCAACATATAGCCACTCATGCACACACCGATAGGATTGGCTGTGTAACCCAGACACTGACATTTTACATGGGCATAACTATGATGAACTACAGCAGTTAAAAGTTCTTAGAAATATTACCATCAATGAACAGGAAACTAACCGGTAAAACACCATGTTCTGTGTTTCATGTGAAGAGGACAACACTTAAACAAATCTTTAAAAAATACATGACACAATCTCAACATATATTGTCAACAATTCGTCTCCTTCCTTTCCTTCTATTTTTCTCCCTCTCAACTTCCTTCTTTACTCCCTTCCTTCCAGTTCCCCCTCTCTTCTCCCTTCCTTCCTCTTCCCTCCCCTTTTCTCCCTCTCTTCTTCCTTCTTTCCCTTCCCTTCTCTCCCTCCATTCCTTCCATTTCCCCCATCTCTTCTTCCTTCTGTCCATTCCCTTCTCTCCCTCTTCTTCACACCCTCCTTTCCTTCCTTACTTCCATTTTTCCCTCTCTTCTTCCTTCTTTCCTCCCTCTCTTCTTTCTTCTTTCCTCCTTACATCCATTCTCTCCCTCCTTTCCTTTAATTTCTTTCTCTCGCTCCTTCCATATTTCCTCTTCACTTCATCTCTCCCTCCTTTCCTTCCATTTTTCTCCCTTCTTGCCTCCCCTCCTTTCCTCTTCCCTACCTCCTTTCCTTCCTTATTCTTCATCCCTTGACCGAAAGACAACAAGAGGGTTAAGAAACAGTTAATCTGAAAATAGAATTTTCCATCACCTACACATCCTTATGCAGGTTGAAACAGAGGTGAGGTTATTTTTGTTGTTTTTTGCATACATTAGTTTTACTTGAACAATAATTAATTTTAACAGTTTAAACACTAAATAAGCAACTCTTGGTAAAAGGTGAATGACTATATCAGAAGCAAAAGGGTTTAACTACAGTTTTTTTTTTTACATGACTCAACAGCAATAGACTTGAACAGGCTAAAGAACACATGTGAAAGTCATGTCTGGCTTCTCCATTAACAGTCACAGCAAAAGCTTTGTTTTCAGAGCCCTTATGCGCTGTGAGCATCGAGAGCCACCAAGCTCAAAAAAGATGGCTTGAATTGCTTCAAAGGTATAACTCATCTGCTTTGGATAATCAATGTTGAGGGCATACAGAAGGCCAAAGAGGTATGCCAAGGCAGAAGACAGGTCTGGAATGTTATGTAGCACAATGTCCCCTTCCAACACAACTGCATGGTCTCGCACAGTCGTACCGGCATCGTCATCTTGTAGGATGGTAAGGATGGCAACAGATACACCGTTCAACACTGGTTCCAAAATGTCAGTGTCCTTAAGAAAAGTATAAGATTAATTATTGAGAGCCAATTATTGAGAACTAAAGACAAAATACATTTCTACAGATTTGAAATTAAACCTCCGTATCATGCATGGTCATTTGACTCAGAGGTTTTAAAAAGAAAAAAGCTTATTTTTCCTTAATTAATGACGTAGTAGCTTTCTCCCACCAACCTTGTGATGAGTTTTGTACAAAAGTATTTTCTACAATGGAACACACATGAAGAATGCCCAGCTGCTTCTCAGCAGAAAAAGGGGAGCGAGAGTTATAGACAACTGCAATACTCTCCATAAAATTATCTGGACAGCACTGAGGTGTATATTTACATTTTGGATCTTTTGGAACTCATCATTTGAAACATCTCAGGATTTAGTTTTACTGGCATTACTTTTTTGTACTTACCAAGCATTTCAGGAAAACCTCTGTTGCATCTTCTCTGACGAAAATGGGCAGGCCTCTCAGTGCTGCTGTCTTTCGGTGGCACACAATGTTGGATGTCTGAAGAGTACTCAGTGGAAAACAAGCATTTCAATTAGTATAGTAACAGTGTACTTATACCCAATGCAAAATCAGAACATTTATATTAATCAAAATAAAGCATAGGTCAGACCCAGCAACATGTAAAACAAAAAAAACCCAACAACACTGCAACTATGTTAACAATTTTACTTTACTTTTACTAAATAAAATTTGTTAAATCAAATATTGCCAAATAAGAACATAAAGCAATGAGTGCTGACATTAATTTCCACTGACACATTTCCACAAATGTGTTTTGGCTGAAGCCAAAATAATGTCAAGCAAAGGAGCACTTCTCTCACCTGTTCATCAAGGTTTTCCAGCAGGTCTTCCATCTTCTGTCCAAGAGCTCCCTTCTTAGACCGGTACAGTCTTAACAGGCCAGGCACAAATTTGTCAAGGGAGGCATTGAAAGTCCCCAGGAGGTCTTTGCTCGTAATCCAATGAAATTCTTCTGATATCTAAACAAGACAATCAACAAAATATTGTCATTTATTCAGCACAGAAAGTCCCTGGATAGCCGTCTTGTGCAGTCTACACCCTGTCCAATGACCATGTTATGAACAGCAAAAGTTACTTCAAAAAGCTCTCATGAATCCATATTTTGCACATGAATAGAAATGCCTCTCTCAAAAACCAGTATCAATATACAAATGCTTTTTATCATGTTTCATGTTGTACCGCAATCTGTGAACAATCAGATTCTGTGACCTGTCTTAAGTATTCTTTCACTAACCATCTCAGTCTATTAAAATTCCATTTAACCCCAGTAAAACAAAAAAACATCCATGCCAAGTAAAAATTATGAGATTGACTTTCTATTTCATAATTTCAATTTAGCATGGGGACTCTTTTCTTGGACTGGCAGAAATGAGCTTCCATAGGAGTAAAATGTTTAGGGTAAGAATATTAGGACATGTCAAAGAATCTAATGAGTCACAGATGTCGATGTAACAATGTTAATGGCCTTGAGTGGAGGGGTAACACAGGGTATAATAATGTTTGCCAATGTATGACAACCCCCCCCCCCAAAAAAAATACTGTACTACTTCAATTATAGTCAATCTAGTATAACTCATGCCTAAACGGGATAACAATTACTGAAAAATTAGGACACCCTTACTTCCTCAGAGGAAAACAGCGCAGGCCATCTCTCCTGGACCTCCGATACCATAGGTTAACACTCCACGACCTCTCTCCGCCTGAGAGAAAATGTCAGTGCCATCTTCTGCTGTATGACTGTCATGTTCTTCTGTTTCTTCTTCATTTCATCGACCAGAGTAACTCTTTCCTCTTCAAGAGTAGAATCATCGTGGTGTTCTGGATAATCTGGGACATGATTGACCTCTCCACGTTTGGGCTTTTTAAGGGTGAAAGGACTGCCCACTTCATCTCCTTTTCTTTTCCTGTTTACATTTACCTCATTGCAGCCTGCCCGACGAAGCTTAGATCTGTAGTTTCCAAGTTTGTGCTTGATACTTGCTTTCCATCCCTCGTAGCCTGTGATGCTACCTGGCTCCCTCAGGCACGGGTATTTGAGAACCAGTGCAGAAGCAACTGACTCAAGCTCATCTTTCTCAGGGTAGCCTTTAATTTCAAAAACTGACTCTGCAATCTTATCCAAAATCTCTGTCTTCATGTCTCTTGTAACTGCAAGGCTCTTCTTTGATTTTTCATATGTCACATTAGCCTTACACAATTTCAGTTCAACATCATATGAAAACTTGGGGATAGGAAATGGAGAGGGCCACTCTGAGACCTGCCTTAAGTCCATCTGGATAGAATCGGTCCAGCTAGGCCTGAAATCTTCAGAGTGAACACTTATTGTGTCCTGGGAAGAGACTGAAGCAGTGGATTGGTTAAGTGGTGATGAATCACAGTTCCACATTATATGTAGGACTGCACGCTCAGCTGGTAATTCAGATATTGCCGTCAGGTTGCATAGTGCATTTCCAAACTCTGGATCCTCAAACTGTAGTGAAAAATCACCTGGAAGCTCAAGTCTCTCTTTAAGAATATCAATCAATTGCCCAACAGATGCTGGAACTTCAGGAAGCTGGACTCGCCGGGCTTCTCTGGAGGAAAGAACTACCCGCAGTAACAAAGTCTAAAAAGTGGAGAGAGAAAAGTTGGAAGAAAATTAAGTCAAACCTGATTAGAAAACAGTGGACATCTACACCATACAGCTTCCTTTTTCCAGATTAATCCATTTATTATGTTTGATTTGCCAATAATATTGTCTACAAATGTAAAAAAAAAAAAAATTAAATGAGTCTATATCCAAGTTTTCATTTTCTTCAATCACTGTACTCAACTGGCCTAAACTTGAGAAAGGCCTTCAATTCAGTCAGCACAAAACTAAGGCTTAATGAGGAGAGAGCGATAGGAGAAGAATAAAGTGTGTGGTGGAGAAAAGAAAGAGCTACAGGAAAGGAGTGAGGAAGGGGAACAGAGGACAATAGAGGAGAAGAAGAGAGAGTGGAAGGGAAAGAACATACCATTTTGAGTTGCTTTAATAGAGAAGGAACGTCCTTGGGGTCACCATCAGCTTTCCACCAACTGTGTATGCTGTTAGAGGGTGGTAATCCGTCAGCACACCTGGATCCAGGACAAGAAGGTCTTCACAGGTGTGTTCAACAAGCTCATAGGACCTGAAATGTTCAATGTACCAGGAACATAGTCCTTTACAAATGAATGACACCTCCTCTGCATTGATGAGAATGGTCACAATCTTATGGAATTCTGGGAGGCCACTGCATTGCCCAGCAGATAAAATCATGCCCGCCACATACTGTGTCCCACACAAGTGAACGTTTTTAGACAGAGACACACTGTCTAGATGAGGAAATTTCTTCTGCATTTCACTCTTCAGTGATGGATCCAATTCTGAAACCCTGATCACTTTCACATTTTCAACAAAGAGTTTTGGTTTGAAAAGGCTCCCACTATCCAGATGGTATGCCATCATCTGCTGGTGTTTCGAAGAAAGCGTTAGCAGCACATTTTTCCAGTTGTGAGTGTCATGGACCACCTTTTTAAAGAAGCTATGTTTAGCTTCGAATCTCATCGTCCACAATTCCACTAAAGGCCCATAGCAGCGTATTAGATGTGGGTAGTGGTCAATGAAGTGGTGTTTTGGCCTCAGTCTGAAGTCCGGAAAGGTACTGGTGAGCAACAGGCGATGATCCAGTAGTTTGCAAGATAAATAACACAATGCTTCCTCGGTGAGACTGTTTGACACAACAATGTCAACTATTTCCTTGAGGTCCATTAAAATCTCCCATGCTGGCTCCTGTTCTGGTATCTTACATCCAATTATAAAAGGAAGTAAGCGCAGCAGTGTCCAGTTTTCATGTCCATTACCAGCAACTGTTCCTTTTTCAAAGCTTGCTTTTGGAATTTTTTGAGGCTTGTTTACTCTGTCTGCATATTTGTAGGGAAATGATTTTATGAAGTTGTTTAAAGCATCAAATGTAATGAAACCTTTTGAGATCAGATTTTTCAAACATAAGGACAACTCCAAAGGGATGACGCCTTCAAAAAAGTCGTGCAAAACATCTGGAGGAAATCCAGTTATTGGGTGAAAGAACAATAGATGTTTGCCCAGTACACATTCCCTTTTTACCCCATTAACACTTTGGAGGTTGTCAGTCTGCCTAAGCTCTTCCAAGAATGTATTGTGTTGATCAACGCCCCTCAATTGGAAGTCATTAACTTCAGTGGTTGCAATTTGGTTCCGACTTATCAAACAAAAGCGACAGAACTTGTCAACAGTAAAACTTTCATAAAAGCCTGCCAGACCATGTGCACCAAGGTTATCTGCACTTACACAATATACAGTGCCCTTAACAAACTCACCCACAACTTCCACATAAATTCCCTCTTGTTCTAGAGACCTTATATCTTTAACCAGTGGCTCAAAAAACTTTTCATAACCATATTGTTTGACATCCACACTTTTACCTAAGAGAGCAAGCTGAATTGAACTGAGATTTGATCGGAATCTGGCTGGTAAATTTAGAACTACCCAATATACTGCAGTAATCTTATGAAGTTTTCGAGAGGTGCCCAGTGGGTTACAAACTTCAAAATCATCAATATATAACCCCAAACTGACACATAAATTTTGCTGTCCCAGTAACGTGTTGTCCTTGTAATATTTTCCGTCTTGAAATGACTTAAAGTGTCCAGAAAAAGCTTCTTGATTAAATATAATTTGGTCCAAAAAATCTGACCGTCTGAGTAAAGTCTCAAGGATCTTATTGACAGATATATAAACAAAAGAGTTTTTATGAGCGGTGTTGTACAGATATTCTGTGGGTTCTACAACAGAAAAGTGTTCTTTGAAATATAAATTCCTCCGGTGATCTGTAGATAGGGAACCTTTCTCAGATGTTGTTAAAAGGAGTGGATTAGTTTGAACTATAGCATTAGAAATTTCTTGCAAAACAGAATCATTTACTTCAATTTGATGTTTTGAAAAGATCTCTTTTACACTGTTTAGAGTATGAATGTTAGAGAAAGACAGCAGGTTACGCAAATCTTCTACAATCTTTTGTGTTGCAGCTCGAGAAACATGCAACACCGTTTGCATACACAGAAAGAGAGAAGCCAATTTGTGTTCAAGTGTCTCACTATCCACATCCTCTACAATCTCTTCAATATCATTTGGTCTCAAAATATTAAAAGCTGATGTTCCTGCTTCACTATCAGATTGCTCACTGTCAATTATTTCATCTTCAAGAACAGTTCTTGCAATTGTTCGAAAATCCTCAAGTGTACAATTTTTATGGTTTCGACTTCTGTGAGAACTGAATGTTGGGCGAATGTTTGTTTTAAAGGAACACCTTAAAAAGGGGCATTGTACAGTTTCACGGTTCTTTAAATGATGTCAAAGATGGTTCCAAAAAGTTTTTTCACTGCAAATCTCCTTAAAATCACACAATTCACATTGAAATGTTGAATTTTTGTGGATTTCCACTATTGAGTGTGATCTTGAAATGTGTGATCGTAATGCTCCAGGTGTTTTAAATACACATACACAGTCTGTGTGAATGCAAGGCCAATGTGCACCTTGTCCGTGATGAAGGCGGAAATGTTTCAGAAGAGTCTTTTGACTGGAGCTTGTGAATTTACAAAATCTGCACTGCATGAAAACCACCCCTGAAACACAAGAGACAGATAGGACACAATCAGTTTAGCTAAAAGCACTTTTGCAACAGTCCATAAAATTTGTAAACATTTAAGTAAAAATACAGCTATAGGTCCCCAATTAAGGTTGGATTAATTTCACCCATTCTACATTGGTTTTGAAAGGCTACACACACATTAGTGTTCTAGGCTTAATAAAAATATTTGGTCAAAAACATTGTGATATATTCTGAATGGACTTATAAGAAAACCTAAAGGTTTAATAAATACTTTGAACTATTACGTATCAGACTATTAAGTTAAGCTTATTATTGAAATTGAAATCTAATGGAAAAAAAACACTTAATGATAAAATTTTTGTCAATATAGCCTCTGTAGCCCTACTTGCCTGATATCTAAATTCTAACAGCTATTATAGGATAAAACATCCATAAAACACATAGAAGGTATCCCTAGATACAGGAACTGGCCACATCAAAGTCTGTGTGTGGGAATTAGGTGAATGTGACATACAGTGTAAAGCGCTTTGGATAAAAGCACCATATAAGTACAGTCCATTTACCATATAACTTATATATGGCCATTCTAGTATATAATTGATAACATATATGACATGTAACAAAGGAACATTTGAATTAAAAGATTTGTCTTTGTTACTATGATAAAAAATACAAAAACAATTTAAATAATTTAAATATTATCTGTAATGTGACAACACACAATAGTCGTTCCTTAAAGTCAGTCTCCTTTCCTATCATTTAAAAAGCTCTGAAAATGTAGCAATCTTATAGCACCACTTTAATTTGTATGTTGTAATTAATTTACAGTCATTAAATGAATTACTGATGTGACAGTCTCACACCAGCTGTCAAACCGTCAAGATAGCTTTAAACATTACTGTAAATTAACAGTCCAGCACCGGATAAACGCTGACTATTTAAAAAAAAGAAGAAAAAAACAATTATATGCAAGCTACTTACATCATTGTCATATAATTGTCGCACATGTCTGTCATGAAAGCGACGCCTGCCTGCCCCGGCATTGCTTACATCGGCGAGTTTGTTGGTCAATGCATGCAAACATCGTGTCTCCACGCAAGGATAACATTAAAAAGTATTACAAAACAAATAAGTTAATATAATAAGCTACGGTTTACCAGGCAGACGTGCAGTTAAAAAAAGGGGAAAAAGAAGTCTGAAATAGCGTAATTTTGTGATGAAAGCTTGTCAAAATTTGGGTGTTTGACATTAAACACTATCAAACATTACTTTTTGCAGGGATAGAACACGCTGGGCCGATGCTCTGTGCTAAATTTTAGCATAGAAGTGGGTGAAGGGCAGGAAACGGCGCTTGTAGAAAAGTTAGCTTACCTGCAAAATGGTCCGCAGCTCCCGCTTCTGTCGAAAAAATGTCCAAACACTACACTGCAGACCAGATGAAAATCCGTAATGGTAAATAAAATAAATAAAAATCCAGTTTACATTCAACTTTGGCCACGTTTGGTCAAGTTTTCTTAGGTTTTCGGTACAGAAAACGCCGACGGACCACCATCACACAGCTCAGGTTCAGTTGAAGGTCCGTTTGGTCTTGTTTAAACTTGTTCAGACGGTCCACGTGAGCATGCGCGCGTTAGTCACATATGGGGTTTCCCACAGGTTCTCAGCATCACTCAAAAAATCTACTCAAAAGTTGATAATCTTAGTTATGCTCTTTAGCAAATCTTAGTTAGGACAACGATGATGGAAATGTGTTGGGCAGACAAGCTTTTTCAGGTTGAAAATGGAAAGCTTTATTTCTAAGTCACTTTAATTTGAAAACTTTAATTAAATCAGCAATTACTAGTTACCGTTTTTACGGTGTATATGCATTAAGTGTGGAAGTTATATTAACTAAAGGTATTAAGTTAAATCAACTAAGGATATTAAGTTGTGAAGTTATATCAACTAAAGTCATCAAGTTATATCAACTAAAGCTCCATTGTCTTTGTTGTCTTAACATAAAATTATTTCGCAGCATAGATACATAAATATTTAAGTTGAAACAAGAAGTTGGGTTTTACAGTGTAAGAAAACAACAGGAACAAAATAATGTTAACAGAATACAAAACCCAAAAACAAAAAATTGAAGAAATCTTTAGAGAATACTACAAACAACTATATTCACAACCAGAAGGAATCAACCATAATAAGATAGTGGAATTTCTGCAGACTTTAGATCTACCCTCTATAAAGACAGAACAGAACAAATACACTACACAAACAATAACAGAAAAAGAAATTATAGACACAATAAACAAACTCAAAACCAATAAAGCCCCAGGAAGTGACGGATTTCCAGCAGAATTGTATAAAAAACTAAAACCGGATATGATACCAAAACATAAAACTGGATACTGACTCATAATAAAACACCACGATGATGGCAAGGAGCGATCATTTCAGTCATACCCAAGCCACAGAAAAATAAAGAACATAGAACAAACTATAGACCAATCTCAATTCTCAATATTGATTACAAGATAGACACAACTATCATAGAAATAGGATCAAGAGATTTCTCCCAGATATAATAGATGAGGATCAATGTGGCTTTGTGGTGGGACGAAAAACTCAAGATAATATCAGAAGAACGCTACACATAATCCCAAAAAATTAATTCTGCTAAAATACCGGTGACCCTGATAAGTTTCGAAGCGGAAAAAGTGTTTGATAGGGTTAATTGGGACTTTCTATATGCAACATTAAAAAAATTCAGTTTTAACTCAAAATCAATAAATTGTATAAAAACACTATGCAAGGATCCTAAAGCACAGATTAAAATTAATGGGTTATTAACAGATAATGATAACAAGGGGAACGAGACAGGGACGTTGCCTCAGCCCAACCTTATTCGCACTATATTATATATATATATATATATATATATATATATATATGTATATATATATATATATATCGAACCTCTAGCCCAAGTAATTAGACAGGAGGAAGAAATTAAAGGAATGGAAATAAATGGCAGGGAACAAATCATAAGCCTATTTGCAGACAATATACTGATGTACCTAAAAGACGCGAACGACAATTTTACAAAGTTGTTAGAATTAATACAAATTTATGGGGATTATTCAGGATACAAGACAAACACAAAACACAAGCATTGTTATTTAATAATTTAATTAAGAAAGAAATATAAGATTAAATGGGATTAAAAATCAATGAAATATTTAGTGGTCTACATTACCAAAGACCTAGGAAATCTATATAAACAGAACTATGATGAACTAAACCAAACAATAAACACAGATTTAAACAGATGGACCTCATCTACTGCAACTATATGATAGAATGAATGTTATCAAAACAAATATTTTACAACGTCTGCTCTATATGTTTCACTCCCTCCCAATTATAATACCAAAAGCACAATTTAATAGATGGAATAGACAAATATCTAGATTTATATAGAAAGGTAAAAAACCAAGAGTCAAAAATTCCACCCTACAATTTACGAAAGAGCAAGGAAGGAGGACACTACCAAATAAAAGCTGTTACTACTATGTGGCGCAATTGGGGTGACTGGTTGATTGGTGTGATCCACAGTGCCTAAATCATTGGAAAACAATAGAAACCAAAGGGAGTCATACCAATCCAAACATTGCTAGGGGAAAATACAAAAAAAATGAACACTGGCCAAAATATGTAGAAGAATTAGATCCAATAACAAAATTCAGTCTAGAAACCTGGTGGAAGGTAAGCAAAAAATTAAAAATGAACAGTGAGACAAGCATAGGCGTCATTTTAACCGGGGACGCCGGGGACATGTCCCCAGCAAAATT
Organism: Apricaphanius iberus; assembly: GCA_028564705.1. NCBI lineage: Eukaryota > Metazoa > Chordata > Actinopteri > Cyprinodontiformes > Aphaniidae > Apricaphanius > Apricaphanius iberus. The sequence goes on along the minus strand of JAPXFQ010002234.1, from coordinate 26,657 downwards.
TGTGATTGGCAGCTGTGTCCCCCCCACTTTCAAAAAAGCCTGCAGATGAGGATGTTTTTTTTTTTTTTATACCAGCGCAGATCTAATACCTACGTCTGCTCCTAACAGATAGTCTATTAATATGCTTTTTAAATGTTGCATCTAATTATTTATAATTTAGATTTAAATAAAAAATAAAACAGTTATAAATATAGATTAATGTGTAACATTTCTGAAAAAAACGCACTCGCGGCATGCTGGGTAATCAGCCACCACTTCATACTGAAGCATCTGTCAGCAATTACAATAAGCAGGAGAAAACGTGGCCAGCACTACTCATGAATCCGTCATTCTTCTTTAGCTCCAAGAGGTAAGCAATATTATATCTTATTTAACAACAAAAGGAGGTTATATTTTAATGTGATGAATGTCAGTGCATGTTTGGAGTAAACATAGCTACACTTCTGCATTTTAAGCTAACATCATTATGACCAGTAGCCACAAGAGATAAGTGAGAATTGAAAGGAAGGAAAAAGCTAATTTATTCTCTCAAACTGAGAGAGAATTATTAATACAACCCTATGAGCATCAGAAATTAATCATAATCAAAAAGGGTAACATCAGGTGCAGATTTGTTTTTCATGTTAATTGGTAGAGCTCACTTATGATGCAATGTTAGCCGTTCTCCCTTTATTTTGTTTGGATGACTTGAGGATTGTTATTAAGCTTAAAATAATATTGTTAGAAAGCCCATGGGTTTTTAGTTCATGTCTTATAGTATTGTTTTTCATTCTTTTCTCTACAGGCTGATATATCGTTATGTTCATGAATGCAACATAGATTTCTACGCTGTTTAAATGAGTAACAGTTGCGATGCAGCACAGCTTAGAACAGTTTTCTGCCTTTTTCCCCTTTTTTCGCTGCAGGAGTTTAGAGATTTGGTTTTTCACTGTTCATATCGGTTTGTTGTTGTGTAAATGACAGCAAATGAGTTTTTAAGTGTTTCTTTTTTGTATAGTTTTTAAGTATGGTTAATCATATTTGTAGAAGTTTAACTGTTGGAACTCTGTTAAATCTGCTACTCTGAAAATGAACCTTTTTTAACAAAAAAACAATCCAAACCTCTCCTTTCTAAATTTGAAGGATTCTTTAACCAAAGATGGGTCAGTTGAGTGTTTTATTAACAGAATAAAAATTAAAAGGGAAACAACCATTAGGTTTAAATGCACACAAGTTGAGATTCTGAACAAACTGAAATCTGTAGAACAATTAAATATAGCTAAAAAGCCAATTGGTGAACCAAAATTAAATGCATATTCAACTTGATGTCAGAACTGTAAATGTAATAACCAATGGCTGTGTGAGTGTTTGAGATGGTAAACAAGTGGATTGTGTGTGTTTTCTTAGTCAGGTTGACTGTTAATAGTGGCCAAAGATGTACACCCGTCTCTCAGATGTACCAATAAAAGCTGTGGCTATTTCTCTTTTGTCTAGTGTCTTCAGTCTATCCCTGTGGACATGGCAGACTGCAGTGCTGTTAAGCCTCAGCTGTGTCATCGTCGACCTCAGCCAGGTCTTCAACCGTCGCAGAGCGCTGAAACTCCTTTCAGCCTCACAGGATGACACTGGGACCACAATTAGCAGTGTCACCAGAGTTTCAACTTGTGAGAAGAGCCCTCTGACCTCTGGTTGCATCACTCTAAGAATCTGGGCTGCTTCTTTGCAGGAAGTGTAGGCATGATTTGCTTTAAACATTGCCAGCTGAATTTGCAGTTTGTGCAGGTCCAGTTCTGGGTACTGGCTCACCATATCGTTGGTCTTTCCGGTAAGCAACAGCTCCTCCAGCTTGTCCAGATTTTCCAGACTGGGCTGGTCAAAGCGGTCATGTAGCTGGGTGATAACCGTGTCAATGGCGCTGAAAAACTGGACCCGGAAATACTCCTCTGGTGTCTCAAGAGTATGATGCTTGGCGGGACCACCATATCGTCTGGATGGCATTCTGACATGAGGTGGTTTTATTGGCTGGAGGTCCAAGTCTGCAACAAGGTTCACAGCTTTTTCATAGATTCCCATGAAACTATCATCAGTCCTCAAAGAGAGAAAGCCCTTTCTGGTGTAATCAACTGCTTTCAGCATTCCACTGATGGTTTTTCCTCTTGCTTGCAGACTCAAGTTCAGGTCCTCCAACATCATGAGGAGCTCTTGTCCAGGAGAAGGCCAAGAATGGTGTTGCCCTTTTCCAGTCTGTCAAGTTGGCCATTAGCTTTAGAAGCAGTGCTGTCAGTGAGATTTGTAGATGCCATCTCTTCCAGAGCAGCCAAGATGGACTCGTATTGAGTTAGGACTGCTCTAATGGCTGGTGTGCGCACAGTCCATCTGATGGCACACAGAGGCTTGATGGAGATGAAGGAGCCGTTTTTTGATATGCATATATTTTTGAATATTGTTTTGCATTTTCCAGACTGAGCAAACAAGCAGCCCAGCTCGTGTACCCACTGCAGAGCATCCCTGATCACAGGTGTGGAGGTACATGCAGCCTGTGTGACACGGTTCACACAGTGTGGGCCACAGTGGACAAAGGTAGCCAATGGTTGCTCTCTTCTAATCGGAGTTTGTATCCCTGACAGATGCCCTGACATGTTGGCTGCTCCATCATAGGTCTGTCCACGAAGACCTGAGAAAGGCAGGTTTAGGCGGAGCAGAACATCAGAGGCAATTTTAAAAAGGTCTTCCCCAGTTGTTGAAGAGGCCTCATACAGCCCAACAAAGTCCTCCTTAGGCTCCTGGCCATCATCAACATACCGGAGGCATATCGAGACCTGTTCAGTGCCAGATATGTCCTGGGTCCCATCCATTATCAGAGAGTACTGTAATACAGGTAATGAAGGGATTTCAGCTGCTAGTTTTCTGATAATCTTGTTGCTCATCAACTTTAGCAGCTCATTTTGACACTCAGGACTTGTGTATGAATGATTCTGCTGCAGCCAGCTTGCCAGATTGGGGTCATTCTCAGCCTTCTCATCCAGATGCTGCTTGAAGTTTCCCTCATCATTGTCATGACCTCTCAGAGCTAGGCCCTGTTTTGCAAGGTACCTCAGCGAACTAACAATCTCTATCAGTGCTGACCTGGCCTTCTCCTGTGCACTTTCTGAGAGGTTGCATTCTGACTGACCTATGTGTTTGCGTGTGTGTGTCAACAGCAACTATGTGTGCCCTACTACCAGCCTGCCTTTCAAATGACTCCCTAGCCTTCTTCCAGTTTCTGAACCCCTGAGAAATAAAGGTTTGTTCAGTTTTTTTTGCCATTTTTGAGATGTTGCTTTTGAAAGCAGTTGTGCAGAAGAAGCACAAAACTCCTTTTATTTCAGGACTGTAATGGAGCCAGGGGAAGATTCTGAACCAGCTCTCTTGGAAGTGAAGTGCGGTTGGGCAGAGTTTGTGGCTCAACTAGCTGTGCAGGTGGTTGGTATGGGGAACTTGGACCCTCAGCTGAATCGCTCTTCTGGTTTTCATTTGCAGGGTTATCCTGCTGCTCAGCATCAGTAGCTGATGGCTCGACTGTCATTTATTTCTCTACATAGTTCTCAGTATGTTTTAATTGCACACAAATTACTCTAATTGGTCTACTATTGCCATTATTTATTTATATTTATCCACAACTTTCTTTCCTGTTTGTATTTGTGGTAGTATTTGTGTTGTAGATCCATCTGTTGGTGCAATCAAATGTTTTCCACATTTTCTTCACAAGTTTAACCGATCCAAAGCCCCTGCAGATGGATAAAACTTGCATATGCTTTTTTTTTTTTTCCTTGAACCCTCACCTGCTGAACCGGATCTGAGCTTGCTTCAACACACTCCACTTCTTCAGTCAGTGATTGTGCTCTCTGTAAGAGTATACCAAAGTTGGTTTTATATTTAGTGCAAGGTTATCAGTTTTTCTGTTTTGTGAATCTCACCTCTGCATTCTCAGCTGCCTGTTCGAGCATATCTTTGTTTTTCTCTGTCACATGCTGTTCCTGATAGAAAATGGGTAATAAAACAAACATTGTGCGATTTGATTTGTTTCTTTTTGCGATTTGATTTGTTTCTTTTTTGTTAATGCAGCATAGATTTTGACTTAATTATCTTTGGGGGTTTTTTTGTGGAAAAGTATAGATTCTTAAGGTGTCCATTTGTTGACTTCCAAAAAAGGACACATTCCTGAAACACTCAAGTTGTTATTTGAAAAATACTTGACTTTAACATATTTAAAGTGTGCCTGCCCTATGTGATTAAAAATGTAAACCTCATAGGCTAAGTCAAAAAGTAAAATTACTGTTCTCTGGAAATGACTATTTTAAAAATTACCCTGAAACACTAATTGGTCAGTCATATGGGCCAAGTCTTTTTTTCTTTTTCTTGTCTAATGAAACAAAACGCAACAAAAATGTGGATGTTTGGCACCTGAAAACCCTATGCTACTTACTTATGGTGTACTCTTACATCACATGTGACTCTAGGGGGCGCTGATTCCTACTGAACAAACGTGCTGCTACTTTGTAATGCCATTAAAATCTGATTTTTAGGTTAACATTGTTTGTCCTTCAGTCACTTTTGCACCTAAAACCTGAATTGAGACTTATTTACACACTTTCACCCCAATTTTTTTTCCCTCTAATACTTTTGAGTTATGGAGGGGTCATTTAACATAAGGCCATTTGCTGTCGGGACCTTGTAGGAATTTAACAGCGCCACTCAGTGACAGGTGAAGTCTCCTAAAAACATGATGAAAACCCAGACATTTTATCAATCTATGAAATCCTCCCAGATCCTCATGGAAGCCACGAGAAGCAAACATGTCTCAGGAAGAGGTTTGTTCACCTGGCATAGCTGTCTGGTTTGTAACTGTTATTGCTGCTAGCTAACTGTTAGCAGCCGAGAAGAGAAAAAGTCGTTGTCCTGTTTTATCTATGTCAGTTTGAAAAATAACACTGGATATCTTTATTTTTTTAAGGGCTGCATTTACAGCACATTTTTTCTTGCCGAAAAACCATCGGTTATCGGTTGCGTTTTTTCTTTTCGACATGGTGGGAGACCAGCTTCAGCTTAACTGTTTTTTTTTTTAAATCAATGAATCCGGTAGTTCACGGACAGCTTAGCTGTGGGAGTGTGGAGTTGACCAGAGAGTGGAGCCTGATATAAGCGGTAAGATGAATATATTTCTCTGAAAATCTGATCGCATATTGGACTATATCCACCACAAATAATACAACAAGCATCTTTTGTGTTAGGTTTGCTGTCATATGGTTATTAATGATTCTTCCTAGTCTACAGCCTAATGGTGGGTTTTAATGTCATTAAAAGAAAATCATCTGACTTTCAGCTTTATGGAATAATTGAATGATTTTTACCAACAGTCAATACACTATGGTGCATACTGTAGTGAAACGTCAAACTGAAGAATACTCAAATATGCATAGCATAGGCTATTTAAAAATTGTCCCCGGCAATATTTAAACTCCACTCAAGTGTAATTATGTTGTCCCCCCCAATTCTAAAAACAAACTGACGCCAATGGAGACAAGACTATTAAGATGGATAGGATTGGATCAGGACTTCGAACCAGGAAAATGGATAAAGCATTCAAAAAATGGAACGGGACAGGTCTGACCGCAGTAGGAATAATACAGAAAAAGGGGATACTAAGTAGTTTTCAGGAACTGAAAGATAAATGCAATTTAGAAAATAAAGATATGTTTAGATACCTACAATTAAGAGACTACTAAACAAATCAAATTAAAGGAGATATATCATGGAAAATCCATCAAATTGTTGTTGAACTGCCAAATAAGGTAATGGACTTCCGGGTAACCAATTTTGTGAAGCCGCCATTTTTTCTCCCCCACAGCAATTTTGTAGTCCAAGGTCAGTCATGTCGAAAATACAAGAAAGCAAGTCAAAATGTTCAGTTATTGGGTGTATTAACCCGGACAAATCCCTACATCGACCCCCAGCATCAGAGCCTCTGAGAAGTGCCTGGTTACATTTTATTTTTAGTGGAAATATATCGACATCCGTGGGGAAACTTCTTCTCGTTTGCGCGAAGCACTTCGAGGACGACTGCTTCAGCAACCTCGGTCTATATCAGGAGGGATTTGCCAAAAAGACTTTGTCTGATTGAGGGGTCAGTTCCTTGTCTCCACGGAAACGACGGACAAAGCAAAACGGTAAGCTTCAAATAAAACTAAAATGACAGTAAACTTTATTTTAGACATGAATGTTGTGTGTTGAAATGTCATACGGGCGATTGTTTTGATAGTTGTAGCATTGTACATTCTGCTTCTGTTAGCGATGTGTGCTAGCTTTTAGCTGAGGATATAACTGTACTGGATGCTTTGAATAAAATGATCGGGCTTTTTTTGCCGGTTTTTGTCGTGGGGTACACATGATGTACAGGAATTTAGCGACGATCGCTTCGCAATAAAAAGTTTATCTGCCGGTAGTAATCGAATCGGTGCTATCATACTACAAAAATGTCTGAACGGTGTGGAGCAGAACGCTCTGTAACCTGGAGGGGGCGGGGCATGAAATGTTTCGCTTACATTTAAAGGGACCGCACCAAAATGAGTTGCTCTAAAGATGCTCCTCAGAACGGTATAAGGAGGGTCTGTGGGGCTACAATAACATGGAATTCAGACCAAACCACTGTGGTTCTACTTTATATAGACCACAAGTGAATGATTTACATGTGAAAAGGAAGGATTTAAAAGCATGATATATCTCCTTTAAGAATAAACTGAAAGGGAATAATCAAATTGCGACAATGATGATTCAAGCTTGTACAAAACCTACACCAAAAAGAAAAATCTCTATAATATACAAAACACTAATGTCAGCAGGGAATCAATCAACACTCTACATAAAAGAAAAATGGGGGAAAAGAGAGCAAGGAGTAAATTACAGATAAAGAATGGCATAAAATGTGGGAAACACAAATCACAACGACACGGTCCAAAAGTAGAGGGAATTCACATGGCCAAATCAATAAGGTACTTTAATACACCAAAAATAACAAGTAAATATTTACACAAACAACTGAGATATTAGAGAAAATGTGAGACCACAAATCCCAATCATACCCATGTATTTTGGGAATGTAGGAAGTTAACACCGTTTTGGAATGAAATTATTTGAATATCAAGGAGAGACAATAAGGGGAAAGAAGGGAGAAAGGAAGAAGGGACAAAGGGGGCAGGGGAGGAATACAGAAAGGGTAAAGGAGGAATAAAATAAGAAGAGGAAAGAAAGGAAAAGGGAAGTGAAGAACAACTAGACAAACATTGGAGGAAAAGATGGACATTTCCCTCAGGGAAGATGGACCAAAGAAGGAACTTAAACCGGTTGAAGCCCTGTAAATGTGCCGATAATGGCGGGAAGTGTTATGTTGTACTGAAAATACCAAAAATAAAAATAAAAACTGATAAAAGCTTTTCAGCTGGTTGCCTTTTTCTAAGTTCACTGATTTTTTTTTTTTTTTTTTTACAGTGTAGGACTTATTCTTTAGTTGTTTTATATCAATTTTTTAACAAGACGGCCATACTGGTAATTTGTGAGGAGACACACTACTGAAGATATTTGATGAATGCTCCCTGAAATGGAAAGAGGAATGACCGTGTCAAAAAGCTTGTTTTCTTTGACTCTCCTTATGAGCCTCTCCACATGGACTCTAAGGCGTGATATAGATTGTGTCCTGAGAACATCAACCTCAGGCATCTGTGCCTGCTTGGACATGAAAGCCGGTCGGTGAACATTACCAGGCACCAGCTCATCGATGAGGAATCCTTTGTCCACCATGAGGTCCATGTCTGAGGTCAAAAGGGGGATTATACCACTATGACGGAACAGTTCTTTATCACTAATGGAGCCCTCAAACAGTGCAGATACAAAAGTAAGAGCACCATGAGGAGACATGCCAATAAGTGCTTTGAAGGTGCAATGGGATTTATATGTAGAAAATACTTCGGTCTGAAGTAAAAGAGATGATTGTGTTTGGGACTTTATTTCTGTTCAATCAAGTATGACCTGGGTATTTTTAAACAGTCCATCAAAATCCTTCGGACGGTTTACCTTCACGGCACCAGAGGACATCCAGATGGAGACAGAGCCAAGGAGAGTGGTAGAGAAAATTGGCCCATGTCACAATTATTCTGCTGATAGTAGCTCGGAGGATGTTGAATTGGTGACTGAGTTCTCGCTGTGTACACCCAGTTACCAAGTAGTTCAGAAAAAGGAAGCGCTCATCAATTTCTTTATTCAATTCACTTTTATTTATATACCACCAATTCACAACAAATGTCATTTCAAGGCACTTTACAACAAAAGCTGTAGTTTTTTGTTTCTCAAAGAAAGTATGGTTAGTGAGTAGCAAGCATGTAATACTAGTTCATAGCATACATGTAATACTTACAGTAGGTCTTATCAAAGGAGTCTCTGTAGAAGTGCTAGTGGAAAGATCCGTCTTAACAGTGGTAACCCTCACTATGCTAGATGTTGCCTCTTCGATGAGATTCCAAAACGTCATCATATGTTCATAGGATGGAAATCTGCATGAAAATGTCAAAATAACCATGTCCTCAATTTGTATATTAGTTATAAAACAAAACAACAAGTATGAAATATAGAAAGCTTTCCAGTCCAGCTAATGCATTCTTCCAATGACACGTCCACTGCACTAATAAACAAAATATGCTCCTAAACAAAATATGTATAATATTAAAAAATGCAGTTGGATTTGGTCATATTTTGCGTTATTGGTAGTATGTTGAAGAAATAGAAAAGCAATTCTGAAAAAAATACATGTTAAATGTTGATGCAAGGCTGCAAAGACACACACACACACATATATATATATATATATATATATATATATATATATATATATATATATATACAAACAGACAAATGGATATCAATGCGAGAAAGGTTATGGATAATCGTATTAGTATTAGAAATGGTACTAATATACAGACGTGGACAAAATTGTTGGTACCCTTCATTAAATCAAAGAAAAACTCATAATGGTCACAGAAATAACTTTAATCTGACAAAAGTAATAATAAATAAAAATTATATAAATGTTGACCAATGAAAGTCAGACATTGCTTTTCATCCATGCTTCAACGGAATTATTTAAAAAATAAATGCATGAAACAGGCCTGGACAAAAATGATGGTACCCACAACTTAATATTTGGTTGCACAACCTTTTGAGGCAATCACTGCAATCAAATGATTCCTGTAACTGTCAATGAGACTTCTGCACCTCTCAGCAGGTATTTTGGCCCACTCCTCATGAGCAAACTGTTCTAGTTGTTTCCGGTTTGAAGGGCGCCTTTTCCAGACAGCACGTTTCAGCTCCTTCCAAAGATGCTCAATAGGATTGAGATCAGGGCTCATAGAAGGCCAGTGTTTTCCTCTTAGCCCTTCTTGGGTGTTTTTTAGCTGTGTGTTTTGGGTCATTTTCCTGTTGTAAGACCCGTGACCTGCGACTGAGACCATGCTTTCTGACACTGGCCAGCACATTTCTCTCTAGAATCCCCTGATAGTCTTGAGATTTCATTGTACCCTGCACAGATTCAAGACACCCTGTGTCAGATGCAGCAAATCAGCCCCAGAACATAACCGAGCCTCCCCATGTTTCACAGTAGGGACCGTGTTCTTTTCTAGATATGCTTCATTTTTCCGTCTGTGAACATAGAGCTGATGTGCCTTGGCAAAAAGTTAAATTTTTGTCTCATCTGTCCACAGGACATTCTCCTGCTGTAGTCACAGAAACATCTAGCTGCTTGGAGATGGTCTTATAGCTTTTACAGTTAACATGCTTGTCTATGATTTTCTTTCTCATCTCCTGAGACAACTCTTTCCTTTGCTTCCTCTGGTTTATATTGAGTGTGGTACACACCACGTCACCAAACAACACAGTGACTACCTGGAGTCCTATATATAGGCCCACTGAGTGATTACAGGATTGTAGACACCTAGGATGCTGATTAGTGGACATACCTTGGATTAACATGTCCCTTTGGTCACATTATTTTCATTCTTTTCTAGGGGTACCATCATTTTTGTCCAGGCCTGTTTCATGCATTTATTTTTTAAATAATTCTGTTGAAGCATGGATGAAAAGCAATGTCTGACTTTCATTGGTCAACATTTATATAATTTTTATTTATTACTTTTGTCAGATTAAAGTTATTTGTGACCATTATGATTTTTTCTTTTATTTAATGAAGGGTACCAACAATTTTGTCCACGTCTGTATAGTTTTAGATTGGCATTATGAATAGGAACAACTTTTGTAGGTCATTTATAGTCATAACTGAGTGGAAACCAGGTCTACAAAGTGCCAGCTACACACCCTTGTGTTTGCTGTGACTACTAACCCAACACGTCTTATTTTGGTGATCCATTCTTTGCGCAGATTCTGGAAAGTGATGAAAGCTTAAGAAACTGTTAAATTGATTTGAAGCACTACACAACGGTACACAACAGTAGCAACTACCTCCTCCACCATCAGTACGTTGAAATTATGTGATCATTTTAGCCTAAATAACTTTCTTTTTCATGGAGGCCATCATTAGCTCGTCGATATGTCGCTAATAGGAAACTACCGTACCAACTTCCGGACTAAACCCCGGAAGTTAGCATTTTCTCATGCAAAGGGTCTATTGGCTTGATGCACCGGGAACCGTTAATTTACTTCCATATTCTATGGTGTGATTGCTTGCACTTCAGGCTACGTTCTGAGCGGGCTGAAAACAATGGCGCAGTTTTACATCCGCTGTCTTCAAGACCTCCCTCAAGACGTTGATTAACAACGTCCATCGCTTGATTTGGGCTTTATCATCGGCTCCCCGTTGCAAGAAGGAGAAGGGCTAAAAGGGCCGAAAGACCTACCAATCACTGTCAGGCTAACTAGCTTTAGCTCCTATCGACTTTGCAGAACTTTTGTTTAATCCTCTTTCTTCAGTCACCTCAAGCTGTACAGCTTCACTTGTCTTACAGTCTCAATTCACAGTTTCTAACAAAGACTCATCAGGCAGGGTGAGCGTCAGGGCGGTCTGTTACAGATCAATGCGAAGGCATGACAAGCCCCATGAACTCAGAGTACGGTGAAAAACAACAAAAATGTTAATCTGTTGTTCCATGCCAGTCGGACTATGTTTTGGCGTTCTTGTGTCACTAATATTAAACTTATGTATAGTTACCGTTTCTTTCTATTACTTGATTGGGTTGATTAAACGTAGCATGTCGCAATATATTTATGAACAATATACGTCTAACGTGGCAGGTAAATGTAAGCTCCATCTAACTTTATGCTGAATTTCACGCATTTATGTTACCATTTTGGGAAATAAATAATTATCAGCTAAACTTAATGCTGGCTATAAAATATTTAAGTAGCTCTTGGGCGACGTAATTTCTAGTGTGTCTGGCTTCAGATTTAATTGAATGATAGGACGTACATTAATGGCATCATTGGCTTTCATAAGAACCTCAGAAGCTGGTCTTAATGGCTTCAGTTCCTTGTTCTACTTTAAGGTCGAATTCTTTCACTTTGTTAATGCAACGGCCAGTTCAGTCAGTTTAAGACTTTTTGTGGTTATCAAAAGCTCGGAACAAACGCAGTACAGGTTCTGGTCGGTGTTACACCGGTGTGCATTACACCCAAAAGTATCACAACACAGGACTGTACAGATGCTTACTGCAAATAAAGCCAAAGCACTAGGCTCTGACCTCCTGTATTGTGTTTCCAGCTAAATGTGAAAATGAGCAATATGGGGCAGTTACTAGGAAATGATAGACTTATTACTTGACAGAATAAGCATTTGTAACTTTAATTATGTTTTACATATTTTTTGGTTATATTTTACTTGCCAGCTCCCACATTCTCATAATCTAGTTGCTGACTGACAATGGTAATAATTATGCTGTATTTGTTACAGTTTGTTTTATGTTTGAAGATTGCTGCCCTGTCGAGATAGCGGAGGTTGAGTGCTCTTGTGCAGCTGGTACTGTGTTGTGCAATCACAGTGTTGCTCTGTTGTACCAGATCACACACTACTCTGCTCTGAATTTGTCAGCTGTGCCACCGGTGCTTAGCTGCACAGAGACAGAACCAAGCTGGCACAAACCAAGGACCATGGTAAGTGTACATTTTAGGTGAGCCCGAGATATATAAAGTAGACCAGGGAATTAAGTACACCCTTTATATTCATGCAAACATTTTATAACTTTTCATGGCACAAGAGCGAATAAGTTTATAAAAAAGTGAGTATAACCATGTGAAACAATTGATAGGGATTCAAAGTGGATCCAGTTGTTTAAGATTTTTTTGTATCCCTTGGATGTGCTCACTTTTTTGCTACTAGACATTGCTTGATGTTGTCCTATGAAATAATAACATAATAGCAAATTTTTTTAAACTTCTATGACATACATTAGGATGCCATCTATTTCTATTTGAACCAACAGTGAGGGACAACACAATGTGAGCGACACAAACTATTGCTGATTTTTTTATACACATCAAATTCGCAAACATTAGTTGTCAATAACATTATTTAGACCCGTTTGTTTACATTATGTATATGACATTACTATTTGTGTGATGTAAATCGATCATGCCTCCTCTCTAAGTATGTGGCGTAATTAATGGCATATTGTACTTCATTTGCTGACAGGGTGTGAAACCAGGCCGGGTACGCAACATGGTTTTTGCCTACGCAAGGCTGAAGCAGCGCACTGTTGGAAATGGTGTCAGGTAATTGTTGTTAAAAATCTTGTGTTTTTTGTATTTTTTTTTACCAATGTAGAATTTTTATATTTTGGTGTATTTTATTTTTTTAGGCACAAAAGTTACAAAGCAGTGCAGGAAGAAATGCCTGACTCTTAAGTCCTCCAAGTTGCAGAGGTTTATGAGGACTTTCCAACTGACCTAGCGCCTCTCATCAACACCATGGCTATCAGCGCTGATGTCCCTCTCGTTGACTCAGCCTTTGGAAAAGTGCAGGAAGGTAGCCCTCTTGCTTTCCAACACCAGTCAGCCGAGTCATCACTCGCCATCCGGATGCCCCTCCACCACCACCGCTGCTGCTGCTGGACGATTACCACCTTGAATCCACCTGTGTCTAGTTTGTTTGCAGCCACCAGCAGTTAGTGGAACTGCAGTGTCTGACCACAGCGCTGGAGGAGGCCCGACAAGTTAAACGTGCTAGTGGGGTAGCACAATGTAAGGAAGCCACACATTACATCCATGTGGTTTCGGGACTTGTGCCATGTTAGAGGGTCCAGTTCTGCTCTGGCTTTAGCCCAGTGGATCAGGAAGGGGACAGCTGCCACACAAGCCATGAAGAGGGGCTTTGCTCTGGAGTCGGTTGCTATCCAGGAACACTGCAGGGTCAAGAGCACCAACTATTGGCCCTGTGGTTTTGTTATTCATCCAGATGCTCCATGGTTAGGCTCTTCTCAAGATGGTTTGGTATTTGATCCAACCGAGAGACCAGCGTTTGGTTAATTCGAAATAAAATGCCAAAATGTGAAAAGTTACATAGATTGTAAGTATTTAAAAAAGTGTAGTGGTAAAATGAAATTGGTGTAAAGTCACAGCTACTACTGGCAGGTGTAAGGGCTGCTCCTGATCACAGGAGTGAGATGGTGCGACTTTGTGGTTTATACCGAGGATGACATTCTCATCCAACGCATTCATAGAGACCATGGCATGTTTAAGGTTATTAGGGAAAAGGAGACCACTTTTCCTTTTGTTTACCTGCAAGGTGTGTAGATATCTAATAATGTAAATATCTAAAAAACAGGTACTGATGGACCATGTGATGTACATAGTTATAATGAAAACAAATATCTGATTAGCTTTTTGAGGTTGTTTTATGCGTATCATAAATAATTTCAATTAATGTATGTGCATATTTCATGGATTTGTGTTGTACAAATCTTTCAATTAAATTGTTTGTGAATTCCTTTCCACAACTAATACATTCATTGAACAAGAATGAAAGAAACAGTAGTTTACTTGCAAAGTTAGTAAAAGTATTGAACAAAAAGTTATGCAAACGAAAGGAATTCAGAGCAAATGTCACTACTGTACCGCATGGATCAATAAAAGTAGCTCTCCAGCACATTATTTGTAGCTCATCAGTAACTTTTTACAGTTCTACACGTTCACATTTATTAGGAATTTTTGATTGAACATTGGAACACAATCTTACATTTAGTTAAATAAAAGTAAAGTGTTAATATAAAATAGTATTCACTACCTGAAATCATGTTAAATATTATATTGGCTACTACCTCCTTAGGGGGAATTTCAGGTTACAGCTTAATAAATATGTTTAGACCATAAGAACCTTGTTGCATAACAAACCATCTTAACTGTAGCCGCCAGGTCTTAATAAAAAGTTGGAGACTCCTAGTATAACCATGCTACAATGAAACAATCTAACCTGAGTGAGTATATGAATGATTGGCACACCTTTGCTGAAAGAACGGCTGATAAGTGACTAATCCTAGTGTTTGACACTAGGGTGAAGTTGGTTTCTGTTTGTTTGTCAAACATGTTTAATTTGTGAAACCTCAATAAAGATAAAGATTTGCTAGAACAATTCATAAATATAAACAAGTAAAATATTGTTAAATATTCAAATATAAAAATACTACCTGAGGCAGGCACTAGTTGAGTAAACAAACACCAACATTTAACAGTTTCATAACGTCTTTACACAATGTCATTAAAAACATCAAACTCAGCTATTTACATTTTATTAAGGGCTTTGGAAAGATTAAGTAGCCCATGCTTTAACAAGTGGGCCATTCTGGTAAATTACCAAGCAACAGTTCATCAATGATCCCTCACAAAGACACTGGGATAACTTTGTCAAACAGTTTGTTCTCTTTCACTCTCCTGATGCAGCACTCCACATGGACCCTCAAGCGTGCAATTGAATGAGTACGCAGAACATCATCAGGGCTCATCTGCTTTTTCCCTGAAAGGAAGGCAGGTCGGTACACTTTGCAGGGAACCAAATTGTTAATTAGAAATCCCTTGTCAACCATTATGGCCATATCTGGCTGTAGCGTATTTACAATGCCTGACTGTTTGAAGATCTCACGATCGCTCATGAATCCTGCATACAAATGTGAAAGCTCCGTGGGGTGCCATTCCGATCGTGGCCTTGAGTGTAGACTGGGACAGAAGATCCGATGGCATCTGGCAGTAGATCTCCGTACAATCAAGTACTACTCGTGTGTCAGGGAATGCAGCAAACTCGGGAGGAAGGCGAGCACGCACAACCTCACGTGGCAACCAAAGGCGTTGGCTTCCAAGCAGATGGTACAGGAAGTTGGCGCACGTGGTAATGATCCTGCTTACCGTTGTCCGATGAATGTCAAACCTTTCGGCTAGATCCTGAAGAGACAGGCCCAGTGACAAATACATCAGGAACAGGAGCAGCTCATCAATAGGAGGAAGTTTTTGTAAAAGAAAAGCCACTGTTTACAATTGCATTAGATGAAAAATTCAACAACAACAAAAAGAATCTGCCATCATAACTTATCAGCTCTGTTATGGACACTGTTTTATATGCACCAGTCAAACACAGAAACAGAAATATGTATAAATATTTAAGACATCCTCCTGCAGTAGACTAGTAGGTGTAAATGAGAAAGTAACAGCAACTTTCCTGGAATAAACCATGGATACACTAACAGTACGTACACACCAAAAGCGAATTAAGCGAGCGGCGAGACAGGTGTACATGTTATGTCAATGGAGGAGCGCGATGACGCACGGCAGGTGTTCCCGCTTCAAGTCAGAGGCAGATTTGCGTCGCGAAAACGCTTGCCTGCCCGAACTGCGCGGAGGATTTGTGCGAATGAGGCGTTTGCGGTGCGTGAAAAATTCTGCTCGAGTTGGAAAAATCTGAACTCCAGCTTTAAATCGCGCCGCGACAACCAATCAGGGGACAGAGTTTCAGTGATTCTGTGACTGTCATGGAGTCACAGCCTCAGCAGGACATGGAGGAAATACTGATAAACATTGTGGCTAATCACCCCGAGCTACATGACACAAGAAGTTTGCTATACAGAGACAGGAAAAAATAAAATATAAATAGGTTAAACTATTTAGACAGGAATGCTCCTAAGAGGTTTGTGGGTGGCTCTTAAAAGAGCCGCTGTTGCTGTAAAGGCACATCTCGGCCTAGAAGTCAGCCTTGAAACGGCCTCCTCACCTGGTTTACTGGTAGCAGGTCCCGCACCACGTCCCACGCTGCTCAAATATTATAAACTTTTACGAACCGCAGACAGATGGACAGCTGCTCAGAAATGTAATTGTGTTTCGGCAGGCGAAGCCTGGAACTTCACGGCACAAACTGGGCGAGCAGGTCATGTTCTCCAGGCGGCGAGGAGCCGGTGTTTATTTTTTTCTTCTTTTTTTTAACTTTGTTTGAAAAGCGCTTTCTGAATAAAGTTGTTTTTTTTTTTTACGTGTCCTGTCTAGCAGTATGCTACTCAGAATTGGTGTCTGAGTACCAAGTACAAGCCCAACAGTTTTACTTTCCCAAGCAGAGTATTACAGCTTCGCTGTAGTACGCCACTTGATGTATATGTATGAAAAATCTTTATTAGTGATTACTGTGGGTTCAATTTCCTGACGTCATGGACACTAAACTGAGACAAGAAAGGAGAAAGGAAGAAGGTGAAGAAAAGAAACCGGACCAGCAGATGCGCAAACCGACGACACAAGATAGGGAGGCAAACAAAGAACACAAGAAAACATCCCAGTCCTCCACCTCTGCCGGACGGCAGAGAAACAGTAATACAAAACAAAAACAACAAACTGTACAGAACCAAACCAATATTTCGGATCTAGTAGAATAAACTAAGAATTACATATTCACTACACACAAGCATTGATTAATGTACATAATACAAATGTTTTTGGTAAGCTCCTGTGAACAACTAACTAATGATGATAACCTCAGCTTAAGATATGTCCGTCCACACCAATGTCCCCACACCTATGTGTGTGCGAGCATGCAGGTCTGAATAAGGTTTCCCCATGCAAGTGATTGATAGCTGGTGTAAGGAACCGTCAATCCGTCCTACAGGAATCGACACAGATATGGAGGAGGCAAGAGATGTATGCATCCAGGGTCCCACAGAGTACAGAGGCCACAGGCGGATCAGCGCAGGGTCGATCACCCGCCAAGAGAGGAACGGATGGAAGCCCCAGGGGAACACCCACCAGCCGCAATGCTGGGCCCGAGGGATCGCAGTGACGAGCCCACGGGCTCCGCCGGTAACCGGCTACGCCAGGGCGGGCCCGGATCAGGAACCGGAGGCCACGGGGACCAGGGGCACCCCGCCCCCCAGCGGGGCCCCAACCAGGGACCAGCCGACAAGGGCCCCCCCCGCCGCCGCAGGCAAGGGGGATCCGCAGCCAACCGACGGACAACACACGCCGCCGCCACCCCGGACCAATACCCACCGCCAACAACCCGGCCCGCCCCAACACACCCACACGCCAGGGAGCCACAGCAAGAGCCACAGCGGATGTACGCCCTCCCCAGGCCGCGCCCAGCCGGCACCTGGACATCCAGATCTTCCAGCTCCCGGGTCCAGATCCCGCCCCACGTAGGGCGCCAAGATCAGGGGCCCAGCCAATGCCGGACAGCCCCACCAGGTGAACAGACCGGCCAGCAGAAGTCCTGGAACCGACTGGGCGCCAGGCAAGGTCCCCACCGATCCACCGGACGGCACCAACCTGTTCTACAACCCCGGCACCCCCAGAAGAGCTGCCCCAGTCAATCCAAGGAGGACGTCGGCCCGAAACAGCGGCCGCCCGACCCACCGACACCCAGGACCCGCCCGACATGCACCAGGACCGAGCCGGCCGCAACCGGGACCCCCGGCCCCAGGCATCGAGAGCCATCATCAACCAGCGGGCAGGAGCAACATCACCGGACGGGGAGGGAAGAAGATGCATCAGGCCAGAGAGCAGCCAAACACCCAACCTGACAGGTAGACATAGACAGACAGAGACACTCATACGTACCCTCCCTCTCATGCGTACACATTCTTACAAATACAGGACATACGAAAAAAGGACGCTATACACTCATTCATACCCCCCATACGTACACTATACTCCATACTCCCAGGCCCAGGGACAGACGCCCCAATAGAGAACCCTGCCCCTGCACCCAGGAGACAGACCCCTTTGCCCACCAGGACGGGGACAAGCAGACCGCCAAGGCCCCCACACCGGCAAGAGCAGCCCACCAGCCCAGGACCCCGACCAGACGGCGTGATGTTCTATCCGGGCTCCGACCCCTGATGGTCCAACGAACAGGGGTGTGGAAAGACCCCCCAGCCTCTCTCCCCCAGCTCAATGTGGTGTTGTTGCGTGTTGTTCTAATGTGCACTTAAAACAGAGGGGGGGGACATGGGAATACTGCCGGGTACCCCCATCTCCCCCCCCGGGCCCTCAGTGTCTAGATGCGTTTAACCAGTGGGTGCCGGCACCACAGGCGAGGCCCCCACAACGGGCCCCTATAGGGGGCCCCCCATGAGGGGTCCCGCCCCCAGCGCCAATGCGCCACACCGCCAGGTCCCTACATGTGCGTTCCATGTAAATGTTGCAAGTGTAAGTGTCTAAGTTGCTCAATAAAATCGGGACCCAGGCCGCCACCGGGTAGCGAAGACGGAAGCTCCATCCCGCACCCCAGTGACGTGCCCACGTCCCAAGGCCTTGTGAATGGTAGAATGAAGGAGCAGGTGGACAGAGGCATGGGGATGGGGAGAAAATAACTGGGGTGACCATTGCCAACCCCAGGGAGCCAGCTCCCCTGCTGACTCCAATAGGCACCCCCGTTCGGCCCGATCCACCAGGGGTGGGAGGCCCCAGCACGTCAAGTCGGGGCCCACGGCAGCGGCACCCCCGAGCCCCATGGGGGCCCCGGCAATCCACCAGCCCCCATGCCAGGGGCATACCTAAATCCTTCCCAACATTCACACTGCTAACAAAACACATGTCACTAGACACCCAGGTTGAGTTTAGCCCCCCCTCCCCCTCAACGCCCTCCCCCCTCCCGTCCCAAGCGCACCCCGTTAAAAAGAGCGCCTGTGCTAGATGGTAAAAAGCCTCCCCGCCAATAAGAGACGCCCCAGGCACCGCCAGCGTCCGAGGGCCCCCGCGCCGAGGCCGGAACCCGGCGCACCACCGACTCGGGTACCCCGGACATGCCGCGCCAGGCCCGTGAGCAGACCGAAGTCCCGGGCGGCCAATCCCCAGGCCGACATCCTCCAGCCTTGCTACTACCGCCCGATGGCCGGGTGGCAACAGAACCCAGCACCTCCACCCACCAGCCCACACCCCACCAACCGGTCAGTCACCGTGGAGGGCGACCAACACCGGCCAGAGGCCCCCACCTCAGCACCCCCGCGAGGGCTAAGACCAAGACCCAGGGAGCCATGTCCAGTGTCAATATAGCCGATCGGGCCCGGAGACGCCGGCCACCCGCCGCTGCCTCTCGCCGACGCCCGGACGCGGCGCGGCCACCGGGGAGCAAGCGACAAGAACCAGCCCGGGGTGAGATGGGAAAGGGCAGCAGCGCCCGCCAACCACCGGCCGACCACAGCCCCCCCCCCCAGCCGGCACCGACGGCAGCGCCCCCCCCCGGCCAGGGGGCACGCCGCCCCAGAACCCCGAGCCCCAGGCCCAGCCCAGACCCCCCCAGAGCAGCACAGCACCAGGCCAGTAACCCGTGTCCGCCAGCACGACCCCCCTAAGGCGCCACATGCAGCCACTAGGAGTCACCACACAAAGCCCCCTAAGTCCCACCCCAGGCGAGGGTCACGGCACCTACCGCCGAACCGCAAGCGGACCCACCCCCAAGGACCTCCCCGCAGTCAACACCAACCCTTAAGCTCCACAACGGCAACCGTGTCCCACAGAACGGAATCAAGGGCCCGACACCACTAGGTGATGGAACTGATCAAGGGTGAACAGAAAGATTGATCAGATGTGGAGGCAGATGCCGTTTCTAGACCAATGTAATCCAGAAGAAGATATCTGGGTCAATGACGTGACGCCCTATTTTTTTTGGCCACTGAGTTAAAATATATTTTACAATATCATATTCTCAAAATAACATTAAAAATGGATTTTATCCAACATATTTTAGTTGCCTAGCATGTTATATTTTAATTTTTATCTATTTTGGATAAACAATAAGGTTTTTTAGGCCAAAATGTCTAAGTGGTGTAACCAAAAAAAAATTAGCAAAAAAGTTCATCATACTTAAAAATTCTTAAATTCTTAACAATTCACCTTGTAAAATAGCGTGGCATAATATGTAACTATTGATATTCAATGATAGATAAAAAATATTCTTCAGTTTTGTTGGACCTTTTTTGTCTGATTTTGGGAATAATGCAAGTGAAGCGTACTCCATTAAAAGTCAAGTGGTGTAACCAGAATTCATTCAGCCATTTTGCTCATATTGCAAAGAAGATCATGTGACAGGAAATGACATCAGACAGCAGGACCCCTGATGACTCAGCAGGCTGCATGTCCAGGTCAGTTTCTCTCTTCAAAATATGAAATAATTTGACATATTTCTAACATGACGATGTATACAACAGTTTACATGTCAAATGGTATGACCCGAGTAAAACATAGATAATTCATTTATAGGGTAAAAAAGAATATTAAGTTGAAGATATATGTTTAACACATTACACACAGACCAAGTTCTTATAGAGTTGTCAATTTTGATGCCTGAATAAAATGATTTAAAAATTAAATGTCTAACGGTGTAACCAGTTACCCCATTTGACTCCTCTTCTAAGCATTCCTATTTGAGGTACACTTTGATGGATTACACCCATAATTGGATTATTATTCTGATAAATATTTATGTTTTAAGTCAGCTACTTAATTGTGAACATTATTGTGCAGATGTGACATACATTATTATGAATTTATTACAAGTTGAAAGGTTTTTAAAGCAATAATGACATGGTGATACTTTTGATTATGCTTAATTATCTATTTTTTAGATTATTACATTTATCTATGAATTACAATGGGTTTATCTGCTTTATTTAAGATTGTTTTGTATTTTTCTTCTTTGCAGATGGCACTCACTAGTAAAGTAAAAGTTGCTCGCCACAGAGCACGGATAAATTTGGATCCTGTTGCAAGGGAAAATTATCTTGCAAAAAGACGTGAAAGGTAGTTAACACTCACATAGAATCATGTGCATACGCACACATCAACCTCATATGGATATGGGCACATGTGCTCCTACACACACTCAGTGTGTGTGATTGAGTGGTATAAGATTTGTTATTGTGGCTACAACAGATAAATGTGAGGATAGTGTGGAAGTATTAATGACAAATTATGTGTTATAATTCATAGTTATCAAAGGAGAAAAAGACAGGGCAAGACAGAAAACATCCCTGTAAGTCAGCTTACAAAACAAAAGCAGGAGAAGATAAGGGAGAAATGGAGAGACTACCAGAGGACATACAGGAGAAAAAAAAGAGTGCTAGCTGAAGTCCTGAACTTCACGCCCCCCTCAGTGAATATGTCAGCAGATGGACAAATTCAGCCCATGCCAGATCCTGAGCCATTGATAGAGAGACCACAGGCAGCCTGTACACCTGCAAAAAGTAAAAATGGAGGAAAAAGCAAATACATAAAGTCTGTTTTAAACGACAGGGAAAGGCTGAAGGGAGAAGTCCGTAGACTTAAAAAGGAGCTTCAGGCAGCCAAACAGCAGTTTCGAAAGGTACAAGCAAAACTGGAGAAGCAAGACAAAAGTAAGAGAGTAGGTGGCAAGAATAAGAAAAAGAAAGAGAAAAAGAAGCTCTCACAACTGAGGAAAGA
The DNA here is from genome assembly GCA_028564705.1 of Apricaphanius iberus. Lineage (NCBI taxonomy): Eukaryota > Metazoa > Chordata > Actinopteri > Cyprinodontiformes > Aphaniidae > Apricaphanius > Apricaphanius iberus. Next base: position 4,727 of record JAPXFQ010002234.1, on the reverse strand, counting down.
GCAAGTAGCCATCTTTGTATGCAGAGATGAGAACAGCCGCATGCTTTCAGGGAAAAAGGACTTTGTCACCAAGAATAAAGTCAGAGAGCAAAGGAGAGTACTGCTACACTCTTTAAAAGATCTTCACTCAGAGTACAGTGTACTAGCAGAGAAGCCCTACAAATTGTCATACAGGCAATTTGTGAGATACTGCCCTTTTTATGTCACACCAGCAAAAGAATCAGACAGAAATACTTGTGCCTGTCTTGACCATGGGAATGTCAAATTGCTTATCGATAGATTAATTTCAAAAGGACTTCTTGCAACAATGAGCATATCTGATTTGCTTTCATCAATTGTATGTGATAAAAGAAGAAAGTGCTGTATGTACCGTACTTGTCCAGATTGCTGCTACAACGAAATCCAGTTCATTGGACCTCTAGAGGAGGGACTTGTGACATGGCAGCAGTGGTCCAGGATCTCCACTTCCCAAGACGGCAAAACGTTCTCCAACTTTGCAAAGGTCACGCAAAGTGGAACATGTTGTGACCTCTTGGCCTTGTTCAACAAGAAGCTGGATTCTCTAGCTGAGCACCAGTTCAACTGGCTTCACCAGGCCACGACTTTCAGAGTGCTAAAAGACTCACTCACTGAGAATGAGGTCTGTATTCATGTAGACTTCTCAGAAAATTATGGCTGTAAACTTGGACAAGAAATACAAGCATTCCACTTTGGTGGGAGCCGCAAGCAAGTAGCCATCCACACTTGTGTGGCATATACCGCGTCTGCATCCTACTCGTATGCCACTCTCTCTGCCTGTACCCGTCACGACGAACGAGCAGTCTGGGCACATATGGAGCCTGTCTTAAAAGATGTAATTCGAAAGTGCAATTCACGTCTTGAAACTTTACATATTATCAGTGATGGGCCAGCAAATCAGTATAGAAATAAGAAGAACTTTTATCTATTGAGCACAATTCCATTCATGTCTGATTTCAGGCAAATCACATGGAATTTCAGCGAAAAATCGCATGGAAAGGGAGCTCCAGATGGAGTAGGGGGTGCTCTGAAACGGATTGCAGATACAGCTGTACAAAGGGGAGCTGATATTCAGTCACCTGAGGACCTTTACAGCTTCCTGACTGAACAAGAGTCTAGTATCACGTTCTACTGGGTGTCAGAGGAGTCCTTCATCAAGTACGACAACTCTGTCCCAGTGAACATTCCCACTGTCAGAGGAACCCTCAGAATTCACCAAGTGATGTGTGAAGAGCCAGCTGTCATAAAATGGAGAGAAATGTCATGCTTTTGTGCAAGACCTGCTCTCTGCAATTGCCACCACCCAAATGTGGTGGACTTTCGCCATCAATCTGCACAATTTCTTGCAGCGTCTGCTAATGGCACAGAAGAGCTTGTAGGCAAGTTTGTTGTTGTCCGATATGACAACGAACCATTCATTGGCCAAGTCACCAAGGTCGTGAATGACGAAATTGAGGTTAGTTGCATGCAGCAACTAGGAGGAAAGAATAAGTTCATCTGGCCTCATCCACCTGACCTCCTGTTCTACAATGAATCCAACGTGCTGCACGTCATTTCAGAGCCAGAACCACTGACGTTACGCTATTCAAAGTTGACAGCAGACAACTGGAAAGATTTCCAACAGTATACTTCACCCTAAATTTACCTGTCCTGTATCACTTACTCACCCATTTTGCTCACCCAAACACTCTCTCTCTCTCTCTCATACACACACACTCATGCTTCCTCACTAACTCATTCTTCCAGACCCACTCACATATTATCACTCAGTCATTTTTAAATTAATCTTCACGCTGACTTGTTTGAGGTTTGAATATAGTTTTGTTAATATTCAGATGTGTTGACACTGAATTCCCCAAGGTAAATGTTTGTGAACTACTTTTGTAGGGTTTCTACTTTCTTTTTTATGTTTCAAACATTGAAAAATGCATGTCCTGATTTGTTCTTAAGTTAGATTGCAAAACACTGAAATGAATTAAATTAAATTCAGACTGATCATTTTAGATTTCTAAATGTTTATAATGCAGTGTAAACAAGTTATGATCACATTTAAGTGAACCCTTTTAACTCCTGTAAGGTTGGTTTTTGATGATGAAATGTGATACTGAAATCAGTATTTGTTTTTTTAAATGACTAATATTAGAAGACTGGTTATTTTTATTCTAAATGTTTGGTTACAGTAAGTTTCTATTAAAACAAGTTATAAACATGTATGTTTGGATTTCATTACAGAAAAAGGGAAAATGTTCAACCCGATTCTTCATCTTGCTGATAGTTTGACTACACTGCACACAACACAACATTGTTTCTGAACAACATTGCTTTTTCAATGATAAGGTTATCAAATTTTGTTACATGTGTAATTTTGTTTCTTCACATAAATGCATTCAGTGAGGGTTTGGGGCTATACAAAGCAGCATTGTCAAATGGTGTAACCTGTTTGTGTCAAATGGTGTAACCAGATTTTCACATTAAAATATAATGATGTCCAAAAAAAAACATGTAATCGATTTGTCATTCTTTATTGAAGTAAAATAACATGTTTGTGGCTGTTTAAATTTGTTTGGTCACAAGTTATTTAGAAAATGATTGTGTTCCTTAGTACATTTCATGCTTACTGTGGTTATAATGATCAATAATGGAATTAGGAAATAATCAAATAAGTGATTTTCAATGGGCTGATTGTAGAAATAAGTTACTATGTCCATCTGTTCCCTTATCTCTACATTTAGTATATTAATATTGCTATAATTTATATTTATTTGTTGGTTACACCACTTGACATTTTCAAGTGTGTCCAATTTTATCTGAGAGGGTATAAAATGCAAATGCAGCTTAAAACATATAAAACATGCATAACTTAAAAGTAGACACCCTAATTAACATGATCAGAGCCACTATATTATGAATTCAAAAGATTTTAAAATGTATCGTCGTGCCAACCCTCATTTGTCATTGACCCATCTATATTGATTAATATTCAGAGTATTTTTATTTTTCCAGTTCAAGAGGATATTTTTCTTAGCGATGCATAAGGCGATGTAAAATAATTGCATAGACTTTGTATCCATGGTAACTTCATCTACATTTCCCAGCAAGCAAACTGTGGGAGCAGGTGTGATATTACATTTCAGACACTTTGATAGATCTTCACATATCTGGTACCAATATTTCTTAACAGGTGGGCAGAACCAAAGAGCATGAATATAATTGTCTGGTAGATTGCTTGTATATTGTAAACAGGTATCAGACGGCGTATAACCCATCTTGAACATCCCTTGCCCTGTATAATGCACTCTATGAAGGATTTTATATTGTATTAATCGTAGATTAGGATTTTTAAGAAATGTAAAGGTTCTTAATGAAATTTGAGACCAGAGGTTTTGGTCTATTGAGATGGACAAGTCCATCTCCCATTTTGAAATAGGAAGGGCTATTGTTTCATCTATTCTATTTAATGTTTTGTATATGTTAGATAGCAGTTTGGGAGGGTTAAGATTAAGGAAGTCTAAAACTTTTCCTGGAATTTGTAAATCAACTGTATTGAGCCTAAATTTATTTTTTATAATTGATTTAATTTGTTGGTATTCTAAGAATTTATTGTTGTTAATTCCGAATTGTGTAACCAATGTATTAAATTGGATAAAGTCTGTTCCATCAAATATATGCTCCAGGTATTCAATTCCTTTACAACTCCAGCCTGGAAAGTTGATCATGCATTTTTTTTGTAAGATATCCGGGTTATTCCAGATGGGTGTACGCCTGCATGGGACTAGTGAGGTCTTTGTCATTTTAAGAAATTCCCACCAAGCTGTCAGAGAGGAGCTGATATTAATACTTTTGAAACATTTTTTTTGTTTTATTTTTGAGCTAACAAAAGGTAGATCTGAAAGTGTTATCTTATTGCATAGTGTCTGTTCTACATCTACCCAGCACTCATCGATATAACTGGGTTTTACCCATCTTGATGTGTATTGGAGTCTGTTGGCTAAGAAATAATGACGAAAGTTTGGTAGGTCTAGACCTCCTTTATCTTTGGACTTCTGTAGTGTTTTTAAGCTGATACGTGGGGGTTTATCTTTCCAAAGAAATTTAGAAACAGAAGTGTCCAGAGATCTAAACCAATCAGGTGATGGTTTGCTTGGGATCATTGAGAATAAATAATTGATTCTAGGCAAAACCATCATTTTTATTGTAGCTACCCTTCCAATAAGTGATATTGGAAGGGATTTCCATCTTGCCAGATCATCTTCCACTTTTTTTTAAAAGTGGGACGTAATTTAGCTTAGATAAGTCTGACAGTCTTGGTGAGATATGGATACCTAGATATGTAAAATTTCCCGACCGGAGCTGTAAAGCAACAGGACTCTGGTAAGAACAGTTGATTGGAAGGACTGTAGATTTTAACCAATTTATGGAATAGTCTGAAACTCTTGAGTAAGATTTTATTAACTCAGTTACCTGATACAAGGAAGTTTGTGAATGCTGTAGAAAAAGTAGTACATCATCTGCGTATAAACTGATTTTATGTTCTATTTTTTTGCATTGTATACCTTTAACATTATTATTTTGCCTGATTGCTGCTGCTAATGGTTCAATAAAAATAGCAAAGAGGGAGGGAGAAAGTGGACATCCCTGCCTGGTACCTCTCTGAAGAAAGAACCTTGATGATGTTTGATTATTGGTCCTAATATATGCTGTTGGTGAGC
>JAPXFQ010002232.1:0-126859 GCA_028564705.1 Apricaphanius iberus | reverse complement strand
GTAAGAACAGTTGATTGGAAGGACTGTAGATTTTAACCAATTTATGGAATAGTCTGAAACTCTTGAGTAAGATTTTATTAACTCAATTACCTGATACAAGGAAGTTTGTGAATGCTGTAGAAAAAGTAGTACATCATCTGCGTATAAACTGATTTTATGTTCTATTTTGTTGCATTGTATACCTTTAACATTATTATTTTGCCTGATTGCTGCTGCTAATGGTTCAATAAAAATAGCAAAGAGGGAGGGAGAAAGTGGACATCCCTGCCTGGTACCTCTCTGAAGAAAGAACCTTGATGATGTTTGATTATTGGTCCTAATACATGCTGTTGGTGAGCTGTATAATATTTTTAACCAGTTTACAAAAGAATTACTGAATCCGAATTTATTTAAGGCTGCAAATAAAAATTTCCAGTTAACTCTATCAAATGCTTTTTCTGCATCTAAAGATAATATATTGGTTTGGACGTTTTTACAGTGGGAATAATCTATTAAATCTATTAATCTACGTGAATTTGTGGAAGAGAGCCTACCTTTTATAAAACCTGTTTGATCAGGGTGGATTATTAGAGGTGTTATTTTCTCTATCCTTCTTGCAAGAGCTTTGCAAATTATTTTCAGATCCACATTGATAAGAGAAATCGGACGATAACTGGTAGGAGACATAGGGTCTTTTCCTGGTTTTAATAGAAGATTGATGTAGGCAGAATTCATGTTTGGTGGTATTCGACCATTTTCCTTTGTTTCCTGTAACATTTTGTAAAATGTTGGTGCCAGAATATTCCAGAATTCTTTATAGAACTCTGCTGGAAATCCATCTGGACCTGGAGCTTTATTATTAGGCATAGATTGGAGGGCCTCCTGGAGTTCAGACACTGTTAGCGGTGAATCCAGGGCCTTTGCTTGACTGTCTGAAAGTTTAGGAAGAGTTATTTTATCCAGAAATTGTACAATATCATTATTTGAAGGGTTTATCTCTGGTGTGTATAACGTCTCATAAAATTCTTTGAAAGTGTTGTTTATTTTTTCAGGGTCATATATTATATTCCCAGTTTTGTCTTTGATTGCAGATATAGTTGTTTTTTCTTTATTTATTTTTAACTGATTAGCTAAGAAGCTACCTGATTTATTACTATGTTCAAAGTTTTCTATTCTAAGTCTTTGGATTAAGAACTGCGTCCTTTTATTAATAATTTCATTTAACTCTAATTTTGCTTTCCTTATTTTACTTAAGCTCTCTTTATCCAGGGAAGGTTCTAATGATTTAATAGTTTCTTCTAATTCCTGAACATGTTTATTTTCTGTTCTCTTTTTATTTGATGAGAATGAAATTATTTTACCTCTAATCACAGCTTTCCCTGCTTCCCATAGAGTGGATGGCGACATACCAGGGAGATCATTAAATTCCATGTATGAAGCCCATTCTTTTTCAATATATTTAATAAATTCTTTATCCTTAAGTAATGATGTATTAAATCTCCAATTTTTATATTGAAGGGTTGCAATTTTATTTGCTAAATTTAAAGAAACAGGAGCGTGATCGCTGATCACTATAGGATGTATCTCAGTGTCTGAAATGTCATTCAACAGTGAGCTGCTGACTAACAAATAGTCCAATCTAGAATAAGAATGATGTACGTTTGAGTAAAAAGTGTATTTTCTGTCGTTGGGATGAAGCGATCGCCATGCATCGCAGAGTCCATAATCGCTCATGTACTGTTTAACTATATCTATGGATTGCCATCTGCGCTGAGTCCCTGCTGTACTGAGCCTGTCTATTTCTTCATTTAGTCCAAAGTTGAAATCTCCCCCAAGAACAAGTGAGCAATCCATGTGATTAGCCAGAACCGAGAAGAAAGTATGAAAGAATGAGGGGTCGTCAACATTTGGACCATATATACTAACTATACATAACTTTTGGTTATTTATAAATAGTTTTAATATTATAAATCTACCTTCTGGATCTGTAGCTGTGTCTATTACTTTAAAATTAGTATTTCTATTTATTAATATTGCTACTCCTCGTTGTCTAGAGTTATAGCATGAAGAAAATATATTAGGATACTCTGGTGTTTTTAAATCATTAGCTGTTGAACTTGATTTATGAGTCTCCTGTAGTAAGACGACATCTGCCTTCAGTCTTGTAAGATGGTTGAAAATCTTAATGGTTTTATCTCTGCAGCTAGCGCCGCGAATATTCCATGTTATAAATTTTACAGGATTCATAGAGCTAAGATAAACCTTAGATATGTACTATCGCCAAGGATGAATATAGGTGTAATTTTGGTTTGTCCATGGGGTTGCCAGATTGAAAAAAAACCAGAAGCAGAGATAAAGCGGGTAAATAATGCACCATACAGGTGTGTACAGAATGAAAGTATGATGGAAAAACATGAATATGCCATGATAAAAGTCTGTGTGTGTGAGAGAGAAAAAGGAAAAAAGGTGATAAAGAGATTTGGTTGTACACATGTGAGAAAGATAATAGTGAAAAAGAAAAAATGAAAGAAAAAAAAAAGTGCACAGCCCTGCCCCTACCCACATTAACAAACAAAAACAGCCTGCTGAGCTGTGCTTTTTTTAAACTATAGTTGTCTGATAAAGCTAATTCTGTCTTGGTTCTGTTAAATATGACTAATAAAGCCAAGGAGTAACCTGAGGGTCCCTAAACAGCTGACCGTTAACATACAGTTTATCCACACTAACCGTAGCCCTACAGCCCTCACTAATATGTTTTTTTCTAATTGGAAATAACACGCGTCTTCTGTCCAGGATTTCTTTCGGAAACTGATCATTAACGCTGTAATTCGTCCCCCGTAGCTCTCTCCCGCGTCCTTTGACTTGTTCTTTTTGTTTAAAATGTTCAAATTTTGCAACAATTGGTCGCGGGCGGGTGTTGTTGTGTTTCTTACCTCCGAGTCGGTGAACCCGATGGAAGGTTATGTTTTTAACCGTGTCGTCTGGCAGTTTCAGTTGGTGTTGAATGAACTTTCGCACGGCTACTTCAGCATCTTCCTCAGCCTGCTCTGGTATCCCCGAAAAAACAAGATTGTCCCTCATTGATCGGGCCTGGATGTCTAGAATAGACTCCTTGAAGCTTTTGTTTTCTCCAGACAGCTGCTTCATTCCCTCGGTGAGTTTTTTAACGTCTTCTTTTAGTGTTTGGTTTTCTGTAACTAGCGAAGCTATTTGTTGTTGGCTGAACTCCAGCGATTCCCTCAGAGCCTGAAATTCTTTATGAAGAACCTCAACCAGCGCGAGACGGGCGTCCAGGCTGGTTAGCTTCTTGTCTATTGAGTCCAGGATGTCGCCGTAGCTTCTATCTGGCGAGTCGGTGGATGTGCTAGCCTCGGAACGAGTGCGCTTCTGCGACGGTGTGCTCGTTGTTGTATCTGAAGCAGGTTTCCGTGACTTACCCATAACGATGTTATCAAAGCACTCGTCTAGGTAGCACTCCAGCGAATCCAATGTTTCCTCGTCCAGGTTGTTTAGAGAAAAAAAAAAGTAACTTGATGGTTATTTTAGAAGCTGCGTTTGATTCAAAATGATTGTCTTATTTTACCTGGGTGTATACATTACCACATAACCGCCATGTTCACCTATGCACAGCTCTCGCGAGAACTCAGCAGCTCATCAAGAGCATCTGGCTGATCTGCTCCCATCCCTGACTGGAAGGCCAGGAAGAGGGACTTCATAGCATCGAGCTACAGTCAGGTCCATAAATATTGAGACATCGACACAATGCTAACATTTTTGGCTCTATACACGACCACAATGGATATCAAATGAAACAAACAAGTTGTGCTTTAACTGCATGCAGACTGTCAGCTTTTATTTGAAGGTATTTACATCCAAATCAGGTGACAGTGTAGGAATTACAACAGTTTGCATATGTGCCTCCCACTTGTTAAGGGACCAAAAGTAATGGGACAGAATAAGAACTACAAATGAAACTTATACATTTCAATACTTGGTTGCAAATCCTTTGCGGTCAAATACGGCCTGAAGTCTGGAACACATATACATCACCAGACGTTGGGTTTCATCCCTGGTGATGCTCTGCCAGGCCTCTACTGCAACAGTCTTCAGTTCCTGCTTGTTCCTAGGGTATTTTCCCTTCAGTATTTTTTGTCTTTAGCAAGTGAAATGCACACTCAATTGAATTCAGGTCAGGTGATTGACTTGGCCATTGCAAAACAGTCCACTTCTTTCCCTTCAAAAACTCTTTGGTTTCTTTTGCAGTATGCTTTGGGTCATTGTCCCTCTGCACTGTGAAGCGCCGTCCAATGAGTTCTGAGGCATTTGGCTGAATATTTCAGAATTCATCGTGCTGCTTTTGTCAGCAGTCACATCATCAATAAATACAAGAGAACCAGTTCCACTGGCAGCCATACATACCCACGCCATGACACTTCCAGCACCATGCTTCACTGATGAGGTGGTATGCTTAGGATCATGAGCAGTTCCTTTCCATCTCTATACTTCTTCTCTTCCCATCACGCTGGTACAAGTTGATCTTGGTCTCATCTATCCATAGGATGTTGTTCCAGAACTGTGAAGGCTTTTTTAGATGTTGTTTGGCAAACTCTAATCTGGCCTTCCTGTTTTTGGCGCTCACCAATGGTTTACATCTTGTGGTGAACCCTCTGTAATCACACTGGTGATGTATTCTCTTGATTGTTGACTTTGACACAGATACACCTACCTCCTGAAGAGTGTTCTTGATCTGGCCAACTGTTGTGAAGGGTGTTTTCTTCACATGGGAAAGGATTCTTCAGTCATCCACCACAGTTGTTTTCCTTGGTCTTCCAGGTCTTTTGGTGTTCTTCCTTCTTTTTGAGAATGTTCCAAACTGTTTTTTTGGCCACGCCTAATGTTTTTGCCATCTCTCTTATAGGTTTCTTTTGTTTTTTCAGCCTAATGATGGCTTGCTTCACTGATAGTGACAGCTCTTTGGATCTCATCTTGACAGTTGACAGCAACAGATTCCAAATGCACATAGCACACTTGAAATGAACTCTGGACCTTTTATCTGCTCATTGTAATTGGGATAATGAGGGAATAACATACACCTGGCCATGGAACAGCTGAGAAGCCAATTGTCCCATTACTTTTGGTCCCTTAATAAGTGGGAGGCACATATGCAAACTGTTGTAATTCCTACACCGTTCACCTGATTTGGAGGTAAATACCCTCAAATAAAAGCTTGTTCGTTTCATTTGATATCCACCCGAAAAGCCCCGACCCCTTGGTGACAGCGACTGGGAGAGCGAAAGCACCATCCTCACCAGTCAAGGCTAATTATTACTACTACCTGCGAAGCGAGAAGATGAAAAGCAACAGATCCTCTGATGTCACCGGAAGATATAGGTCTCCGTGGTCATCAGGGGTCACACGTGACATTGTTGGTATAACACTCAACCTGCTCATGCGCGAGATTGATCATTCAGTACTTAAGGCACCGCCTCTGATGGCCAGTCGGCCAGTAGATTTTTATGCTCACTGTTGTGGGCGACTGTAGTTCAGTGGTAGAGTAGTTGGCTGGCAATCGGAGGGTTGTAGGTTATATTCCAGCTTCCTCCAGCTACATGTCGATGGGCAAGGCACTTAACCCCAAAAATTCGACATCGTCCTACCTAGCCATGTTGGCTATCGGTGTATGAATGGGTGAATGTGGCTTCAATGTAAAGTGGTCAGTATGACTAGAAAAGCGCTATATAAGTTCAGTCCATTTACCATTTCTAACATGAGGTGTTAAATAATAAAAAAAAAGCTTGAGGTAATTTAGAATTACTTAAATTATTTCTAAATGCCATATGCGACTGGTGCTGACCCACCTGAAGGACATCACGGATCCCCTGCTAGACCCCCTGCAGTTCGCCTATAGAGCAAACAGGTCAGTGGATGATGCAGTCAACATGGCTCTCCACTACATCCTGCACCACCTAGACTCTGCAGGTACCTACGCTCGGGTCCTGTTTGTGGACTTCAGCTCTGCATTCAACACCATCTTCCCAGAGCTCCTCCACCAAAAACTGTCCCAGCTCACCGTGCCTCCCTCCACCTGCCAGTGGATTACCAGTTTCCTGACTGACAGGAGGCAGCAGATGAAACTGGGTAACTTCATATCCAGCAACCGGTCCCTCAGCATCGGCGCCCCCCAGAGATGCGTTCTCTCCCCACTGCTTTTCTCCCTTTACACCACTGATTGCACGTCAAGAGACCCTTCTGTGAAACTCCTGAAGTTTGCAGATGACACCACCGTCAGTGGACTCATCCGTGACGGCGACGAGTCTGCGTACAGAAGGGAAGTGGAACAGCTGGTCCTCTGGTGCAGTCAGAACCACCTGGAGCTAAACCCGCTCAAAACTGTGGAGATGACAGTGGACTTCAGGAAGAGACCCCAATCAACATCTCCTCTCATAATCACCCACAGGTCCGTCCCCACAGTGGGGTCTTTCAGGTTCCTAGGATCCACCATCACACGGGACCTGAAGTGGACCTGCCACATAGATTCTATAAGGAAGAAGGCCCAGCAAAGGCTGTACTTTCTGCGTCAGCTCAGACAGTTCAACCTGCCTCAGGAGCTGCTGACCATCTTTTACACAGCAATAGTCCAGTCTGTCCTAACCTCATCCATCTCTGTCTGGTTCAGATCCACCACCAGGCAAGACAGGGACAGACTGTAGAGAACAGTCAGGTCCTCAGAGAGGATCATAGGTACTGATCTTCCCTCCATTCAGGACCTATTCCGGGCCAGGGTCAGGAAGCGGGCCAGAAAAATCACCACTGACTCACACCCTGACCACAACATGTTTAGGCTCCTCCCCTCAGGCCGGAGATACAGAGCGCTGTACGCCAAAACCACCCAACATAAGAACAGTTTCTTCCCCCAGGCAGTCGCTCTGATGAACTCTGAAAAGTCACAGAGTGTGAGTCCATTCACATGAACAATAAACTATAACTCTGCACTGCTGTGTATACTCACTGTACAATAACCCTGGTTTGGTGTATATATTATCCTTTATTATTTATTTGTATTTATTTTTATTTCCTTTTTTATTTCACTTATTTAAGTTCTGTACTGGAGAGAAAAGTTGCCGGAGTCAAATTCCTTGTATGTGTCATACTTGGCCATTAAAGCTGATTCTGATTCTGATTATGACAGAACAAATGTCAGGTTTCTCGAAAAAGTTTACAGTAAAATCAAGAAATGTTTATTGTGGTCACGGTATAGATGGCCCTTTAACAGAATGTACAAAATTTGTGATCAAAACATATGAGTATTTGACTTCATATTTTTCCAAAGATTGACAGTAACAATATATTCAGTCTGGAAATAGTATGGAAAAGTAGTAGGTAGGTTATAAATAACCATTTTCTGGTTAAAGCCTTTCACTTCATCATTTCATTGTTTTCGCCTGCAAGGCTGCATCAACTCCTGATGAATTCTCCATTACCGTAATGCACGGTGTAAGCGTGAAGCTAATCTTTATAAGAGAGTTTACGTCGGCAGACTTGACTGCCTATTTCCAAGTGTTGGCTCCCTTGATTGTGGTCCTGAATGGAGAATTCAACATGAGACATTGTCAGGTGCTTGTGAACTGTTGTCAACAACTTAAGACGAGATGCTAAGGCGGACTGAGCTCTCGGTTGGTAGTTGCTACTTGGGGGATTCCCACTGACTTAGTCAGAAGCCGATCCGGGTTAGCCTTCAATTGTTAAGCTTTGCGCCTCAGGACCTTCAAAGGCACCTCCGTTTTCATCTGTTGCTCGTAGGAGCGCTCCATGTTAGGGACAGGCCTGGTGGTGAACCAGCATTACTCTGACCATGAGATTCCAGCATCTGGGTATCTCAACTCTGTCACAGACACAGACTAGCAAGCTGATGCCAGCACTCATTATCCATTTCACTGTAAATACAGACTTGAAGTTGGCCAATCAGGCTTGAGGCCAGTGTTAAACTTTAAACTTTATTTATTTATAAAGCGCTTTTCAAACTGCATAGCTACTCAAAGTGCTTTACAAATTAAAATGACCCCCCTCCAAACCCAAAATGAAAATATAGTCACAACTATACCCCCCCAACCTATTTACCATGCATATACACACATAAAAGCAGGGCAATGTTGTTTAGGTAATAAAAAACTATTTTAGTAAAAAACTCTTTTAGTAATGTTTTAGGACCTGGGGCTCTGAGGAGGAAACTGGGCAGGAGGAGGGATGAGATGCTGAGATCTCGCGAGAGCTGTGCGTAAGTAGACATGGCGGTATACTGGTAAAACAAACAAACAATATCAGGTAAAACAAGCCTATCAATTTCAACCAAACGCAGTGAATGTTCCTGTCCCTTTAAACTAACCACCAAATTGTATCTTTCTTCTAAAAAACCTGGACGAGGAAACCCTGAATAGCCTAGAGTGCTACCTAGATGAGTGCTTCGAAAACATCGATATTGTTAAACCACAGACACCCGCATCCGACACGCCAACGAGCACTCCATTCCAGAAAGGCATTCGTTCTGAGGCCAGCACGTCGTCCACCTCACCAGATAGAAGCTACAGCGACGTCCTGGAGTCAATAGATAAGAAGTTAACCAGTCTAGACGACTGTCTTGCACTGGTTGAAGTGTTACACAAAGAATTTCACGCTCTGAGGAAATCTTTGGAATTCAACCAGTAACAGGTAGATTCACTCGTTGCAGAAAATCAGTCATTGAAAAAGGACGTTAAAAGACTCACCGAGGGGATGACGCAGCTGTCTGGAGAAAATAAAAGGTTCATGGAGTCTATCTTACCATCCAGGCCCGATCCATGAGAGACAATCTTGTTTTTCCTGGGATCCCAGAGCAGGCAGAGGAAGACGCAGAAACCACCGTCTGACAGTTTATCCAATATCAGCTGAAACTGCCGAGCGACACGGTTATAAACATAACTTTTCATCGGGTCCATCGGCTCGGAGGTAAGCAACCCAACAACACCTGCCCACAACCAATTGTTGCTAAATTTGAACATTTTAAATAAAAAGAACACATCAAAGGACGTGGGACAGAGCTACGGGGGATGAATTACAGCGTTAATGATCAATTTCCGAAAGAAATCCTGGACAGAAGGCATGTGTTATTTCCAAATAGGAAGAAACATATTAATGAGGGCTGTAAGGCTACAGTTACTGTAGATAAACTGTATGTTAACGGTCATTTGTTAAGGGAACTCAGGTTACCCCTTTGCTTTATTGGTCATATTTAACAGAGTTTAGATAGAAGTTGTTTTATCAGATGACTATAATTCAAGGAAAACACAGCAGGATGTTTAAATTTGTAAATGTGGACGGGGCTTAAGGCTGTGCACTGGGTTGACTCCTTTTTTTCACATTTGTGTCACCAAATCTCTATCACTTTTCTTCCTTTGTCTTTCTCTTTCACACACACAGACTTTTTCATAGCATAATTATGTTTCTCCATCATACTCTCATTCTATACACACCTGCAATGGTATTTTTTGTCTCTCTCTTCATCTCTGCTTCTGGATTTTCAATCAGGCAACTCCATGGACAAATCAAGAAAACATCTATATTCATCAGTGTCATTGGCGATAGTAAATGTCTAATGTTTATCTTACCTCTATGAATTCTGCCAAATTTTTAACATGGAATATTCATGGATCTGGTGCCAAAGATGAAAGGATTAAGATTTTCAACCATCTTAAAAGATTCAAGGCCGATGTCGTCTTACTACAGGAGACTCATAAATCAAGCTCAACTGCTAATGATTTAAAATCACCTGAGTATCCTAATGTATTTTCTTCATGCTATAACTCTAGACTACAAGGAGTAGCAATATTAATAAATAAAAATACTTATTTTAAATAGATACAGTTACAGATCCAGAGGGTAGATTTATAATATTAAAACTATTTATACATAATCAAAACTTTTGTATAGTTAGTTAACCAGCAGCAATCAGGCAAACTAATAATATTAAATGTATACAATGCAATAAAATAGAACATAAAATTAGTCTGTATGCAGATGATGTACTACTTTTTCTACAGCATTCACAAACCTCTCTGTCTCAGATAATCAAGTTGATAAAATCTTATTAAAGAGTTTTAGTATATTCCATAAATTGGTTAAAATCTACAGTCCTTCACATCAATTGTCAATTCCAGAGTCCCGTTGCTGTGCATCTCCAGTCAGGAAATATTACATGTTTAGGTATTCGTATCTCACCAAAACTGGCAGACTTATCAAAGCTACATATGTTCCACTTTTTTAAAAAAGTGGAAGATGTTCTGGCTAGATGGAAATCCCTTCCAATATCACTTATTAGAAGAGTAGCTAAAATACAAATGATGGTTTTGCCTAGAATCAATTATTTATTCTCAATGATCGCAAGCAAACCATCTCTTGATTGGTTTGGATCCCTGGACTCCTCTGTTTCTAAATTTCTTTGGAAAGATAAACCCCCACGTATTAGCTTAAAAACACTGCAGAAGTCCAAAGATAAAAAAGGTCTAGACCTACCAAACTTTCGTCATTATTTCTTAGCCAACAGGCTCCAATACATATCAATATGGTTAAAACACAGTTCTCTTGATGAGTCCTGGATATATGTTGAACAGACAGTATGCAATAAGATAAAGTCCAAGTACTCTGCGGGGTGCTGGGGTCGGGCCCATTGGCCGGTGTCGGTCGACCTCAGCGGTGGGCTGGCCGGGTGGTGGGGTGTGAGCGGGTGGGAGGCAGCGCTGGGTTCGGTTGCTTCCCAGCCATCGGACGGCAATAGCAAGGGTGGTGGATGTTGGCCTGATGGGTCGACCGCCTGGGGCTTGGGTGGGCTAGACTCAACCTGGATGTCTAGTGTTCTGTGTTTTGATAGTAGTCTGAATGTTGGGATGGATGTAGGCCTCCCCCTGGGATGGGGGCGGGGGACTGGCCTTGGCCCCAATGGGGCTTCATGGCGCTGCGGTTGTGGGCCCTGACTTTGACGTGCTGGGGCCTCCCACCCCCGGTGGATCGTGCTGAACAGGGGTGCCTATTGGAGTCAGCAGGGGAGCTGGCTCCCTGGGAATGGCATCGTGTTACCCCAGTCGTTTCCCCCCCATCCCCGGATGCCTCTGTCCACCTGCTCCTTCATTATACCATTCACATAGGGCCTTGGGGCGCGGGCACGTCACTGGAGTGTGGGGAGGAGTTTCCGTCTTCACTGCCCGGTGGCAGCCTGGGTCCCAATTTTAATTGTACAACTTAGACACTCTCACTCGCAACATTTACATGAGACACACACACGTAGGGACCTGGTGGTGGAGACACCGCAGCGCTTGAGGCGGAGCCCTTTAACGAGCCTCGCCTCTGGTGCAGGTGCCCACTGCTTAACTGCATAAGGGGTTGGAGTGCAGCGGGTATATTAGGCCGTCTGGTTGGGGACCGGGGCTGGTGGGCTTCTCTTGCCATGGTGGGGGCTTTGGCGGTGTGCTTGTCCCCATCCTGGTGGGCAGGGGGTCCGTCTGATGATTGTGTCTGTATGTCTATGTCTACTTGTCAGGTTGGGTCTTTGGCTGCCCTTTTGCCTGGCGCATCTCAGGCCCCACATCCAGTGGGGACTTTTTCCCCTCCGTCACTCCAGGTGCATGCCTGGCTGGTCCTGGGTGGGCTGGTGTGTCGGGGGGGTGGTGTTTCAGGCCAATGTCCTCCTTGGGTTGATTTGGGCACCTCTTATTGTGGTGCCAGAGTTGAAGAGTAGGTTGGTGCCGTTTGGTGGGTTGGTGGGGGCCGCGTCTGGCGCCTGGACCTGTGGGCTCAACTGCCTGGTCGGTTCACTTAGGGGGGTTGTCCAGCATTGGCTGGATCTCGGGTCTCTGCGCTGTGCATAGGGCAGGATCTGGACCTGGATGCTGGTAGATCTGGGTCACCAGGTGCTGGCTGGGCACGTTTCTGGCAGAGCACCTGTGGGCTGGTCCCTGCGATCCTCCCGGGCCGCAGCATTATATACACCGATATCCTCCCTTGGTGGGCGGTCAGCCCTGTGCTGGTCCGTTTATGGCCCCTGCACTCTGGGGTGCTCTGGACGTATACGTCTCCGACCTCCTTCATGTCTGCGTTGATTCCTGTAGGACAGATTGATGGCTCCTTACACCAGCAATCAATCAACCTTAGTTACACCTGCATGCTCACATAGTCACATAGGTGTGTGGACATTGGTGTGTACAGACATAATCTTGAGCTGAGGTTATCCTCAATAGTTAGTTGGTACTAGGAGCTTACCAGAGACATTAGTGTTGTGTTCATTAATCCATTTTTGTGTGTAGTGATGTATAGTTCTTAATTCATATTAGTGGATCAGTTTTGTTAATGTTGTTCTTTTCTATTGTTGTTTTTTGTCTGTTTTGTTTTTCCCAGTTCTCTGCCGTCCAACAGAGGCATGGGCGCCGGGGTGGGGGGGTGGCGTTTAGGACGATTCTGAGGGCACGGCACAGACAGGGGGCCCTTTGATGGCTATCAATATGTGTTGTTTTGTGTAAGTTTTTTTAATGAAATATTTCATTTGACCTGTTAAAAAAAGCAAATTATATATGGTTGGGATTCGACATTAAAAAAAAAATCCTCGAATTATGTATGATATTATCATTTCACCCCTCTCCCTTACTGAATGGTTTCGTCTGACACTGGCAGCGGCACTTGCGAAATGTGTACAGCACACTTCGCCTACGTGAACAATTCCTTCCTTTCACTGCTGTGGAAGATCTTTTCTGTCAAACTGTTGCTCAATTTAGGTCAAAGTAGGATTAGCTTCTAAAACCCAGTGTTACAACTTTTCAGGTTTGTGTGTCAGCCGCTGTGAGATTCAGCAGGATGTATTGATGTTGAACTAGCCACGTTGTTACTGGATTGGTAAGTAATAAATGCTCCTGGGTTATTTGGGCATGATAATGCAATACAGTGCCAGGAAAATTGTTTGATGGTTTACCAACTGGCACGCTGTCAGTTTGATGTTCTGTTCTTTCGACTGTACTTGTAAACTTGTTCAAAATATTCCCACATCTGCTTCGGCTGTCGGCACGGTCTTGCTGATAGCCAGCAGCCCCTATGTCGAGATGCAAAGAGTAAAACCATTGTATTTATGGTTGTTTATGCGTTTTGGTTCACTAAATGGTTTCAGCACATTTTGAAGTGAGTTACCGCTGCATTAAAGTGTTCATTATTCAGTTAAAGTGATGTTTTCGGACTTAAATTAGTGCTAACTCATTAGCGGAGTAGCTCTGTAGATGTTCACGTCATGGTGATGTGATACAGGAGCTTTGCTCACATTTTTCCACGTTAGCTCAAGAACCCCCCTTTTTTTCTCTGTTAACTTATAAATGCAGTCAAACATAAGATATTATATTGACTATCAGTTGACCTTGCCTCTGTCAAAATGAGGTCTTGATTATTCTGAACAGTCAAATTAGAATGTCAAAGGCAGTAATTATGACCCTTTTGAAATATGCATATTAAATAACTTTGTCAAATTAAGTAATGAAGCCTTGTTGGTCCCTGACTTTTCCTAAAACTATGTGAATTTAATAAAACTATTTTGAATATTTATCATGTGAATAATAATATGATCATTTCTACAAAGGATTTTACGCTGTTTCAATTTAGTTTGCAAACATTCTGGATCAGATAATATCAAAGTATTCTGTGAAGTGTGGTTGGCAGAGATGGATCATACTGTATTTGACAACATAGGGGATCGTGTAGTAACACAATTCCACATCATCTTCAAGAGATGCACTGAAACCTCCCAAACAGCTCAAAGTAGTTCGTACAGTAGCTGGCAGAGGATTTCTTTCAGAGTTTCTGCCTGGAAGGAGTTGAGTATAGATTTACTTTTTTATTACATGTAAAATATTAAAGTCTTCTCTTGTTTTAGTATCTTTAGTTATAATCATTCCCAAAGATTTTACCTCATGCTAACTGGAATCCCATATAAGTCAGTTTGCTCCGTATCATGTATTGACATAAGCTCACATTTTTTAAATGTAAATAGAATCCCAATGCTTTAGAAAATATTCAAATTTTGTTATTATTACCAAAGGGATATGAACAGGTTTTTTTGGAGATATAGCTAATAACTCAGCAGCTAAAATAAATAATTAGGGAGAAAAGGGACAGCCCGGCTGATTCCATGATTGATAGTGAATCCTTTAGGTGTGGGGGAGAGAAGCCGAGCTATTAATATCCTCATACATGATATGTATCGCTTTAATAAACTCTGTACGGAATCCAAAATAGTCTGACGTTTTTATAATACATGTAAGTTCAATAGACTTAAATGCTACGTAATGATCCAAAAAATAAAATTAAACCCTTATCTTAAATCAAAGAATTATAATCTACTAAATCAAGGACTAATCTGATTTTATTATGTATAGACCTATCTTTTATAAATCCTGATTGTGTTGTACCATCTGTTCAATACCACTTTTCAAACAATTTGCAAAAATAAGAGTAAATAATTTTTAATCCACTTACATTGCTAGTGCAAGCACAAAAGAATGAATTGAAGGTGGTCTAACAGTACAGAAGCAGTTATATATGATTCACATAAGGTCTGATTGACCTAAATATATGAGAATGATAGTAAAAATACCATAAAGTGCATGATTTTATGTAAATTAATATGAAAAAAAATTCAGCTGTGCTAGGGGCCCTGCCAAGATTTTTGTCATGGGGCCCAAAATTCTTAGCAGCGCCCCTGTGGGTCTCGGTTCACTTGTTTTGTGCTCATCAGAGTTTAATGGTTGTATTCACACCAACGAAAAAAGCTCGGATCAAGGGAGGAAAGGGATAAGAATTAGTTTGTTTTAAACAAACTAAACAAGACTTTTGTAAATACGCCCTCAGTATGAGGGATTGCTTCAAAGTTAACAACACAATTCACTGTCCACAGTTGCTATGTGTTCATTCAGAAGGAGTGAATGCTGCAAGTCAACTACCCTTTGGATTGTAAAATTTTCAAATGGAAAGGATGTATCACTGAATTCTATTTTTTAAATTTTTTGTAAAGTACATGTTGTGAAGTGGCACTATCCAAAAACTGAATTGAATTATATAGAATATTTACAGGAATACTGTATTACAATTGCCATTAGCTCACAGTTTGTCTGTTCACATTATATTTGGCCAGTTGGGTGGATTTTTACTTTTTTTTTTTTTTTTTTTACTGTTGTTGATAGCGTCTAGAAAAGGTGGAACAGTCACAACCAGTATCATTATTGCATTATTCATCGTTACTGTTGCAGTGGTATGTTTGCTTAAAATCTTGCAGCCCTGCATATGTTTATTGTTCTATAATGTTTACATTCTGCATTTAGAATTCAACAGTAAAAAAATAAAGGCTTAACTTTTTCTTTCTTAAAAAGTGCAAATCGATAGGAGGGAGACTAAAAAACGCTATCTGTGTTATTGAGACACTATGGTTTAGAAATGCTGTGAAAGATTGATTAAAGGTATTGTTTTTGTGGAACCAAAGCAGTTTCACTGGATCCAGAGAAAAACACCAGACTTTGATAAGGGATACTTAATTTACAGGATTTTTGTTCATCACTGGGCAGCTGTAGCTGGGAGGGCAAAGCTTGAGAAAGTGATACCACAGATGCCGATGTGTTTTTATTTTTGAAAAGGGTAGGCTAATACAAAACTGTATGCAACAATTAGTTGTTCAGGGTGGCCTTACATGTGCTAATTTTATTGCTGAATGTGATATGCTTTGATTAACACTTCATATTGTGTGAATATACGACAAAATGACCAACTCACAGAAGTCGAGGAGAGAGCAATGTGTTTGTAATTAAATAGTTAGAAATCATAGCAATTTCTATATGATTAATATTTATTAAGATTGGGTTTTTATGGCTCAGTTAATTGAATACCTTATCTTTATTATGCAGATGCTTCATAAATATGAAGTATTTGTCATTACAGATAGCTCCCTCTTGAAAACCTCACTGAAGCATTTAGAAATATAATTGAGTTTAGCAAAAATTAATCCAAGAGTTTTCTCCTTTACCATCGTTTCCTTGCAAAGCTTTATCTGTCATGAATGTACATCACCAAAATAATAAAGAGCTTTGCATGCTTGCAGAAAATACCAATTCACCCAACCCTGGACACATTAAACTAATACTTTTTTACTCTGTTTTATATCTGTATAAGAGAGACAACACACACCCACATACCAAATTATTCTCTTCAGAGTTCAATATAAGCTTTTTGAGTGAGTTGATTAATCTGGGGATTATATCTAAACTTAACTGCTGAATATTACTATATAAAATGTAATCTTGTCATTGTCTACTACCCTGTGGTCAGAGCAGGAACACTGGATTTGAGAGGCCCAACATTGATCCTCTACAGTGGATTAAACAAAGCCACAAAGGGTATTAAAGGCAATGGACTGAACAGTACTTGAAGATAGAAGTACATGCTCTCTGAGATTTGTGTTCTGTAGTGTTATGTTGGTATTATTTTACATCATTCATTGTACTGGATCCCTGTTAGTTCATTTCAGTGACCAATACCACATAATGACATCTGACATACCGATATTAACAGAGAAATATTTACATCTGCAATAGTTGACTAAACAAAAAAAAATCTATCATTGTGGGTTTTGGTCTTTTGAGCTCTAATGTCATGTTGTATCATTGTTTTCCTAATGCTGCATTTTTTAATTTCTTTGCTTGACCTTTCTCTTGTTCTGAATGACCCATTTTACTGGGGCACGTGTTCCTTTATCTGCTGTTCCCCAATCAAATTTCTAAATCACATTTCAGAAACTTATCAGCATATCTAATGTCCAAACCAAGCACGAAATCCTGTTTTTCAGATTAATAGTTATACCACCAGATGTTAGTTCAAAGATATGAATTCAAAGGTAATAAGCAAAACAAACATTTCCTTTTGTCAATTTTCTTAGCGCAGCCAAGAGTACTTGTGGATACCACGTACCAATGCTGAATACTTCTCCCACACAGAAAAATGCAATGAATTGCAGGGCAGATATTGGTTTACGTGAACCGATACAAGTACATTAGACGTTATCAGAGCCGATACTCAATACCAGTGTCGATGTATATATATATATATATATATATATATATACACACACAGACACACACACACACACACACACACACACATACATACATACATACACACACACACACCTACATACATACATACATCTACATACATAAATACATACACACACACACACATACAGTGCAGATACACTGATAGGGAGCGACTGAGACCAGCAGGGAGCATGAAGCAAATGAAGAAAGCTGAACAGTTGAACACAAGCTGAACTCAAAATAACCACATCTTAAAGTATAATCACCAGAATGCAAAAAACAAAAGTTGGAGTTAGAATGTATGGTCACAAAATTTAAATTGGTCAGTATAATTAGATTGTATTAGGTTGGGTTGATTTGAAAATTCCACATAGCTGGAAATAAACTGAATCATGTGTCTTCTAAAGAGTCTTGATTATATCTATCCCTATATATTCTGTCTTGTCAGCAGTTGCTTAGTGAGATACTGTAATATTCTTTAAGCCAAACTTGGGGATTTAGTTGGGTGTTAAATATAAGGGGGCTAAAGAGTGGACCCTGGAGAATTTCCAAGTTACACAAAAAGTCATTATCAGAATAAAAAGTTAAATAAATAGATAATTAAAAACTATTTCTAAAAAACACAATTTTTTTCATAAAACCATACATAGTAAAAATATAAAATCATATCAAACAAATTCTAAAGTAATAAAAAATGTTATCAGTAACATAAAGAGATAAAATTACTAATTGCAAAAAAAATAAAATAAAAATAATAAAAGGCTATAATCCTTAAGTAAAACTCAGACAACAGTTGCATATTTAGTTAGATTTTAAAATATCAAATCTCTCAGCTGGCCTTATGTCTTCAGGAAAGCTTTTCTACGGCTGAGAACCACATTAAGAAAAGGAAGATTGACCATATGCTTGAGTTCTTCCTTTAGCTACTAACAGATGTTTTTTTTAATGTAGACCTGAGGGGCCTACACTTATTGCAGCACATAAACAAATCTTATAAATGGGATGGGCTAAGAACCTGATGACTTTTAAATACTAGGAAGAGTCCAAGTAGCCAACGAGAAGACTTTACAATTGGAATGATGTGAAACTGACTTTTTGGTCCACATCAGGGTTATAGAAGCTGAATTCTGAAGTAGCTACATTGGAGCAAAAGTTATTTTGGGAAGACTTAAAAAGCAGGTCATAACAATAATCTATTCCACAAGTAGTAAAAGCTTGAAAAAGTAACATCATTGTATTGAAGTGAGATATAAAATGTTGCACTCTATACAACAAATGTGTTTGTATGGTGGTTTTTTTGCAACAAAAAATGTCAGGGTGCCGGTCACACGCAGCTGCGCGGTGCTGCTCTGTCGGTGGGGGGACAGTGCGTATCTGCAACGTGGCGTCTCCTTCGGTGGGGTCCCAGCAAGGAGGGAAGTTGTGACGACCGACGCATTGCCGCAAGGATGGGGGGCGCTGTGGCAGGACCGGTTCGTCCAGGGCCAGTGGGGCCCATGGTCGAGGGGTCTACATATAAATTACCTAGAGCTGCGGACCATTTACTTGGCGCTGAGGCGCTTCTGGCCTTATATCAGGGGCAGGCATTTCCTCATCCGGACGGACAGAACCTCGGCGGTGTTCCACTTCAACCATCAGGGCGAGACGAGATCGCTGCGGGCCCTGAGGGAGGCTCACAGGCTGTGGACCTGGGCCTATCCCCTCTTCGCATCCATGAAGGCAATGCACCTTCCAGGGATGAGGAACTCCGTGGCGGACTTCCTGTCCCGCTGGCGTCTCCCCCCGGGCGAGTGGAGATTGCATCCCCAAGTGGTGCAGGGGATTTGGGGGCGCTATGGCAGGGCTCGCGTCAATCTTTTTGCCTCGTGGAGCACCACACATTGCCCCCTATGGTTTTTCATGACAGAGGCCAGCTCTTCTCTGGGGATGGATGCTCTCGCCAACGCCTGGCCAAACGAACTGCTGTATGCTTTTCCGCCGTGGCCACTGATTCTGCCCACTCTCCACAGGGTGAACTCGTCGACCCATCAGGTTCTTCTGGTGGCTCCCGAGTGGCCTATGAGAGTCTGGTTCCCACTTCTCCACCGCCTGTTGAACGGGGAGCCATGGCGGCTTCCTGTGAGGAGGGACCTTTTGAGTCAGATGGAGTGGAGGGTCTGGCACCCATCTCCAGGCCGCCTTTGGCTCACTGTGTGGCCACAGAGGGGGACTTGCAGCTCTCTGTAGATCTGGAGCCTTCGATCCGGCGAACGCTACAGAGTGCTAGGAATCCTTCCACATTGGTGACCTATGCTTGTTGTTGGCGGGGCTTTGCAGCATGGTGCAGGGACCGGGGTATGCTACAGAGGTCCTGCTCGGTGCTTAACATCCTCAGGTACCTCCAAGCCCTGTCACTACCTGGTGACTCAGCTTCTCCGGGGTGCTCGGCGGCTGCGTCCCCCCCAACGTTGTCCTGCGGCTGCATGGGAACTCCCCCTGGTCTTGAAGGCCTTGGGCAGGCCGGCCTTTGAGCCGATGTGCGCGGCCCCATTACGGTTTGTGTCCGTTAAGACGGTCTTCCTGTTGGCAGTGGCCACAGCGAAGCGTGTCGGGGAGCTTCACGCACTTGCAGTCAGGCCTGCGTACTTACGTTGGGAGGCAGGCGGGTCTGGGGTGACTCTGTGGCCCAACGTGGCCTTCTTCCCCAAGGTTCTCCCCTCAGGCTATATAAACACGCCCATTAGGCTCAGAGCATTCTGTCCTCCTCCATTCCACTTGGAGGAACAGAGATCCACGAACCTGCTGTGCCCAGTTCGAGCGTTGCAGCTTTACATGGTGGCTACAGCTGCTCTTCGGTAATCGGACCAGTTGTTTGTGTCCTACGGGGGACGGAACAGGGGGCGCCCACTCTCTAAACAGAGACTTGCTATTTAAAGACTCACCCCCACATGGGCTCCGGGTTGCTACGCAACTTTGTTTACATTTTAACTCGACCTGCGCGGAGCGCGAAGGGACATATTCACTCGGTTTATACTGCCACTGGCAGTCATTCAGGAATTCACAGAACCACAGTTACAACGTAAATTCCGTTTGTTCTTTTTCGTTTTATTTACAACCTCCCTTAGCCCAGAGATGTCCAAACTTTTTGATGCATGGGCCAAAATCATCAGGTTGATATTGCCCATGGGTCACAAAAACAATACTTTAACGCTTTTTTTTTTACCTACCTAACAATAAATTAAAGGTAATATTTTAATGAAACAATTAAGGTAGAATTTCTTTTAGAAACAGGTTTTTTAAAGGGTTGTAGATTCAAAACACAAGGCTTCAAAGGTTAGCCTGTTTCAAATAAATTAAGTTTTCAAATATTTTGGATGGGACAATAATTTTATAGCAAAAAGTTGTTTTTTTCTCAGCAAAAAAACAAAAACAGGGTTAGGGTCACTGTCTTTAAAAATTTGTTATTTTTAGTTGTGATTTGTGGTCTCTACATCTGCTTTTGCATTAGTTGTTTACACAGTGACGAAGAGAAGATCAGTCTGCTGGTAACTTTGTAATTGTGAAGTTTGTAGGTAAATAATATCCAATGTGTTTTGATCTAAAATTAAGAAAGTCACATAGTTTTTGTGATCAAATGTGAGAATACAATGAAGTAATGTATCATAACTATCATAAGCCAGTGGCACAACTTAACACACTAAACATCCAACGCCCACTTGACTGCCAGATCATGTCCATATCACGTTTGGAGCTTACGACCCTATTCGTACTTCTAAACGACGTCTGTGTGAGGATGTGCTTCCGGACGTCAAACGACCTCCGGTGGACGTTTTATATGACGTTCAATATTTGAGTCAATTTCTGGTCACTCACTCCACTCTTCTCTACCTGCCATTCTTTATTTACTTTATCAAATCACTCTCTATGGTAAATAAATTGTCTGTTTTCTGATGTGATGAAACAGAGAATCTGCTGAGTGTTTACTTATGGGAAAACAGAAATGACATTGTATTACTAAGTCAATAACAGTGATGATGTTTAAAACAGACTGGTGATATAGAGAAAGTATAAGTGCGTCTTGGTGCAAATTTAAATTAAACTGATATGGAACTTTAATTTAGTTGGATTGGAATCATAACGGGACAGCTGACAGACTTAAAGGGTAGAGAGAAATTGCGTTTCCTGCTAACCATAACAATTAGTACTTTGGCTCTCATTACGACCTTCAACTGGTCCACAATTAAAGGCCTGTGTGAGGAATGTAAACAGAGTCTCCTCATCCCCCCGTTCCTCACCCTCTCCTTACATTTACAGATGCACACACCACCTTTTTGTCACTGTACCTCGCTCCTCCCACAACACTCCCTCCCACTTCAGGAAACAGTTGGTAGTGCGCATTGGCAGCACATAAACTGTGGAATGAGGCCCCCCATAATGTGTATTGGTATCTGAGTAAGTGCTTAAATGTTTCAGGTGTGTGTTTTTCCCATTGCCTGTCTTTTGATTTCTTGAATAGGGAATCAAGATATAGATGAGTGCTTTTTTTCTCCCACTGTCCCACCCTAACCTTGTGTATACCCTTTCATATTGCATGGAGCGCCGCTCTGTGACTTGGATCTGTTTGTATTGTTTGTTTGTTATGATCTTGGAGAGGTTGTACTGTAAACTTAACGAATTTCCCCTCGTGGGATAAATGAAGACATATTTTTTTTTTCTATCATGTTTAGTTTAATCATAGATTTTGGTTAGTTCTACCTGTATTTTTTATTTTTCAAAGGAGACCACATTACATTGTAAATGTGATGGAGTTAAAAACACTTTTTTATTGATTTCTCCTATATTCAATTTTTTTAAAGCAACAACCTCTAGATTTGTCCTCTTTATTTACACTGAAAATTGTTGTTTTTTTTCATTTCAGAATGGGGATTAATTCACAGATACCCTGTGATTAATTAGATAAAACTTTTTAATCGTTTGAGAGCCTTACTAAAAATAACAAAAACAAGAGGGTTTTTGGACGAAGTTTATGTTTTCCATTCTTTAAAGGGGACATATTATGAAATAAATAAATAAAAATCTCTTTTCCTGGGATATGGGGTGTTATCATGTGTCTCTGGTGCATATACACACATACAAAGTTGTGTTACAACCCAGGCTCGTTTGGGTTATAACAAGAAAATTAAAGGGGAAAGTTGTGGATCTAATAATCAACAGAAAACTTGGGATCCATTTTAAAAAACCAGCAGGCGGGATTTTATTTACAAAAAAAAACAAAACTCAGTACAAATAGGTTTTTGATCTATAGCAGAGGGACAGCACCGGTCAGTCAAGCGCGAGGGAATAAAAATAGCTGTCCCCCATCTGCCACCAGTCCACAGGCTTTTAAGGTCTCCATTTAATCAGCTCCAGCCCAGCTGGCCCAATCAGCTGATTCCCATCAGCTGCCATCAATCAGGTTACTCAGGTGAGACAACTCACGTCTAGGGGAAAGAATTGGAGAAAGAAAAAATCAAGTGCACACAAACCTTACACTGACCCAGAGGCTGTAACAGTTGGAAGAAAAAAAACATTGTTGCTGTTTTGAATGAAATAGGGGTTTCTGAATTCATCCTACATTCAGTCTCTGAGTGAGCTTTTCAAAATCTGCCCGCCTTTCTACGTCACAAGCCGGAACATTGGAATATCCACACCCCCTAAAACACTTAATCGGATCCCAGTCAAAGGAGACAGAAGAGCGGTATTAGTTGAATTTATTGTGATGGTAAGATGCTGCAGTAAGGACTGAGAATGTGTCGCAGGGCTACTCAATCTCCAGGCAGAAGACAGCAGAGAAGCCACCAAATGGAGCTACTCCAACCCAGAGAAAGACTGAGGACCTGCCGCTGCAAAGGACTACTCAATCTCCGGGTGGAAGACGGCAGACGAACCACCAAATGGAGCTACTTCGACCTGGGGGAAGACTGAGAACCTGCCGCTGCACGGAGATCAAAGAGCGGGGTCTCCGCGGTGCTAGAGCTGGAGTCAGCTAGATTGAACTGGAAGGCTTGAAAGTCGGCGTTTCAGGAAGATATCGGAGTGCCAAATAAGCTGTTCAATATGTTCTTTTAATTTAGTCATTTGTTCAACAACCATTCAGAAGTATCTTGCTGAATTCTCTAAATCTTGGGTTCTTCAGGAGACCCCCCTTCTATGGGAGTAGATTCTGGTTCAAACATGTATGGTTGAACTACTTTTTTTTCTTTGTATAGTTGAACTACTGCAGCCATGTCCATAACTTTCACACGTAGAGGTAACAGTCAATGAGTTGGGCATCAACAAAGATTCTAGAAGCTTTGGGTATGGCCAAGTTAATGTGTAATATGTAATGAGCAGCAGAAGCAGCACAATCTGAAAGGGCTGAAACAGATGGTAATAGAGGTTGGTAAAACAACATTTCCTACAAGCTATTTCCAGCAACAACTTCAGAAACATGTTTTCTCGAACTCATATACCTATTTTAAATAGTCGAAAAATACTCATAATATTTCTCCATTAAGCACTCTTCCGAGCACCATTTAATTAAAATTAATTTGGCACTGGTTAAAACCTAAGCAATACCCATCCGTAAACACTGGTGGACGCAAGCTATGATTGAAGCCACAGCTGCCCTGGGGTAGACTGACAGAAGCGAGGCTGCCATATCACACCATCAGCCACCTCTGGCTAACACCAGTAGGCTGTAGGTGAAGTGTCTTTCCCAAGGCCACAACGACTGAGTCAGATGGATCTAGGCTCGAACCGGCAACCCTCCGGTTACACTCCAAACCCTTTGAGCTACAGTTGCCAGTCCATTGTCTACATTTTCAAGATGACCAAGTAGTTTTTAGAAGCCTTGTATCTTGAGAGCCAAACCTGGTCAACTAGGACAAAACAGAAGTTATCGGTCCTGAGGCTCAGAGAGAGAAACTTTACCGAAACTATAATCATTGTCTTTTAATCAATCTTTACAAGTGAAAAACCTGGGCTTGATTTTTGACTCTGAGCTGACTTTTATCCCACACGTTCAAAACATTTTTTTTATTTTTTTTACACGTGTCCTGTCTGGCAGTTTGCTATTCAGAATTGGTGTCTGAGTACCAAGTACAAGTCCAACATATTTACTTTCCCAAGCAGAGCATAACAGCTTTACTGTAGTACTCCACTTGGTATATGTGTATGAAAAATCTTTATTAGTGATTACTGTGGGTTCAATTTCTTGTAGTTATGGACATGAAGTTGCGATAATAAGGAAGAAAGAAAGAAGATGAAGAAGAGAAACAGGCCAGGTAGGAGTGTGAACTGACGATACAAGATAGGGAGGTAAACAAAGAACACAAGAAAACATCCCAGTCCTCCACCTCTGTTCAGGGGCGCTGAATTTTTGGACCCATGACAAAAATCTTGGCAGGGCCCCCAGCACAGCTGAGATTTATTTTATATTAATTTACATAAAATCATGCACTTTATGGTATTTTTACTATCATTCTCATTTATTTAGGTCAATCAGACCTTATGTGAATCATATACAGTGCACTGCATGAACGAGTACACCCCACTAGGTTCGTCAGAAAACCTTTAGCTTCCTTTCAGAATCAACATTTTGTATGATATACTATACTACAAAATACTCCCACAAATGTGGGCCATTGATTGTAAACAAGACTTGTTCATTTGCACAAACAAAAAAGTGATTTGCCTAACAAATTAATTCAAGCCCATGTTGCAAAAATGAGTACACCCCAATTATTGTCCTAGGAGAAAGGCCACGCTTTAGACTACAAAATTCTAATAAACAGGCATTCAACCACAGGTGAGTCTAATGATTCATTTAAGAGGTGTCCAGCAGACAGGTGACAATAAAAGGGCATTACTTTACAAAGAAAAGCCCTTCCCATTTCATGCTGTCAGTAATGGCTCCCCATGAAAGAGAAATCTGAGAAAGGAAATCATTTCTTTACACAAAAAAGGTGAGAGCTACAAGAACATCAGCAAAGCTTTACATATCAGTCAAAATACTGTAGCAAAAGGGATCAAAAATTTGAGAAAGATGGAAGTGCAACCATCTTACAGAGACGTCCAGGCCGTCCACCGAAGTTAACATCTCGACAGGAGCGTCTTCAGATGAGAAGTGTTGAAGAAAATCGCCATGCAAGTTCATTGCAGTTAGCTAAAGCAGTAGAAAGCCAAACTTGAGTGACCCTTTTCCGGGACACCATACGGCGCACACTGCAGAGGAATGACATGCATGGGTATCGTCCATGAAGGAAGCCTCTCCTAAAGCCCATGCACAAAAAAGCACGCCTAGA
Source organism: Apricaphanius iberus (assembly GCA_028564705.1). Classification (NCBI taxonomy): domain Eukaryota; kingdom Metazoa; phylum Chordata; class Actinopteri; order Cyprinodontiformes; family Aphaniidae; genus Apricaphanius; species Apricaphanius iberus. Next base: position 101,439 of record JAPXFQ010002232.1, on the reverse strand, counting down.
ATTTGCTAGGGGCCATGCTGAAAAAATGAAGACTACTGGGACTCTGTAGTCTGGAATGATGAGACCAAGATCACTGTTTTTGGAACTAATGGTTTAAAAACTGGATGGTGTCGTAAAGGTGATGATTTCAAAGAAAAATGCATGGTGCCTACAGTGAAACATGGTGGTGGCAGAGTCATTATGTGGGGCTGCATGAGTGCTGCTGGTGTTGGGGAGATGCATTTCATTGATGGTATCATGAAGTCAACAATGCACTGCTCTATACTGAAGAAGAAGATGCTGCCGTCACTCCGTGCACTTGTCGTTGTGCACTTTTCCAACACGACAATGATCCAAAAACACACATCTAAAGCTACTGTTGCATTACTGAAGCAGAACAGGGTGAAGGTGATTGAATGGCCAAGTTTGTCCCTTGATCTGAACCCAATTGAACACGCGGGGAATTCTGAAATGACAAGCTGAGAATCCCTCTCCATCCAGCATCCAGGCTCTAAAATAGGTTATTCTTGAAGAATAGAAAGAGATAGATGTTGCCTAGATTGCCTAGACCATGCCTAGAAGACTTGGTGCTGTCCTTAAAAATCATGGTGCTAATACAAAATACTAAATGTAGTAGTTTTTGTTGCAGGTTGTATTCATTTTTGCTTCAACCAATTTGAGTAAAACAGAAGATTTTGTGATCTAAATTAGATTATTAACCTTTATTTCACGTTATGGAGTTAAATAAGTGTTCAATAAAACTCGGCCTTGTGGAAAGTTTGGAAATTGTTCTTTTCTTCATTGAGCTACTGATTAAATTCAGACTTTTAAAAGGGGGTGTACTCATTTATGCAGTGCACTGTATAACTGCATCTGTATTGTTAGACCACCTTAAATTAATTATTTTGTGCTTGCACTAGCAATGTAAGTGGATTAAAAATTATTTACTCATATTTTTCCAATTTGTTTGAAAAGTGGTATTGGACAGATGGCAAAACACAATCAGGATTTATAAAAGATAGGTCTATGCATAATAAAATCAGATTAGTCCTAGATTTAGTAGATTATAATTCTTTGATTTAAGATAAGGGTTTCGTCAAGATATTTTGGATTCTGTACAGAGTTTATTAAAGCGATACATATAATGTATGAGGATATTAATAGCTCGGTTTCTCTCCCCCAAGGAACACCTAAAGGATTCACTATCAATTGTGGAATCCGACAGGGCTGTCCCTTTTCTCCCTAATTACTTATTTTAGCTGCTGAGTTATTAGCTATATCTCTAAAAAAAACTGTCCAGATCCCTTTGGTAATAATAACAAAATTTGAATATTTTCTAAAGCATTGGGATTCTATTTACATTTACAAAATGTGAGCTTATGTCAATACATGATATGGAGCAAACTGACTTATATGAGACTCCAGTTAGCATGAGGTAAAATCTTTGGGAATGATTATAACTAAAGATACTAAAACCAGAGAAGACTTTCATATTTTACATATAATAAAAAAGTGAATCTATACTCAACTCCTGGTTGCAGGCAACTCCTTGCAGGTAGAAACTCTGATAGAAATCCTCTGCCAGCTACTGTACGAACTACTTTGAGCTGTTTGGGAGGTTTCAGTGCATCTCTTGAAGATGATGTGGAATTGTGTTACTACACGATCCCCTATGTTGTCAAATACAGTATGATCCATCTCTGCCAAACACCCTTCACAGAATACTTTCATATTATCTGATACAGAATGTTTGCAAACTAAATTGAAACAGCGCAAAATCCTTTGTAGAAATTATCATATTATTATTCACATGATAAATATTCAAAATAGTTTTATTAAAATTCACATAGTTTTAGGAAAAGTCAGGGACCAAGAAGGCTTTGTTACTTAATTTGACAAAGTTATTTAATATGCATATTTCAAAAGGGTCAAAATGACTGCCTTGGACATTCTAATGTTTAAGTATATTTGACTGTTCAGAATAATCAAGACCTCATTTTGACAGAGGCAAGGTCAACTGATAGTCAATATAACATCTTATGTTTGACTGCATTTATAAGTTAACAGAGAAAAAAAGGGGGGTTCTTGAGCTAACGTGGAAAAATGTGAGCAAAGCTCCTGTATCACATCACCATGACGTGAACATCTACAGAGCTACTCTGCTAATGAGTTAGCACTAATTTAAGTCCGAAAACATCACTTTAACTGAATAATGAACACTTTAATGCAGCGGTAACTCACTTCAGAATGTGCTGTAACCATTTAGTGAACCAAAACGCATAAACAACCATAAATACAGTGGTTTTATACTCTTTGCAGCTCGACATAGGGGCTGCTGGCTATCAGCAAGACCGTGCCGACAGCCGAAGCAGATGTGGGAAACTTCTGAACAAGTTTACAAGTACAGTCAAAATATATAATCTGCTTATTTTAACAGATCAAATGAAATATTTCATTTGAAAAACTTACACAAAACAATACATATTGATAGCCCTCAAAGGGCCTCCTGCCTGTGCCAGGCCCTCAGAATCGTCCTAACCTTCCCCCCCGACGGCGCCCATGGAGACCTTGTTGAAGAGGTGGTCTCGGAGTGATTCCAAACCAACCCTGGTGCGGAGCAACTCAGGTGTGAATGCCACCGCACTTTATCCGAACCAGTGAACAAAAAAAACCTCACCTCTTAATGGTGCATTATGAGAAGTAATTGTTTATTTACTGCATTTTCATATATATGCCAATATCCCCAGTCTATTTATTAGTTTCATATTTATAATGTTATTTACAATCCATCTTTTTGCATCCTGTTGTACACCTCAAGTTTCAGCAAACATTCTCAACGCTCAAACTTTGGTTAAGATTTCTAGCTGCATTAGAGATCGTGTTACAATCTTTGGTCGTTGGTCATTTTGACAGTTTAAAAAATCCTGTCATCAATTCTTGAAAGATTGAAATTATAACTTTTTTCTGTTTATATTAGTTTATATTATATTAAGTCCCAAAAGACTAAACGGAGAACCCAAATCGTGCAGATTCAGCCAGAGTTTTGAAATCAGGAAACATTTATCCAATTGAAGTGATCAGAATACAACAAAATTGCAACGATCTGTGACCGCCAGTCTGTGTTGTGCCAACTGTGTTGTCACAGATGTGCTCCAAACGCTGTCACTTTCAGATTTTTCCCTCAGTTTTAAAACCAGTCAGACAATATGTTAAGTTATTTTCACATGGCTTCCTGGTTTTACATGACTTACACTTAACAGTCCAACGGCTAAAAGACCTATCAAAGTACCTATTAGTAGTACAGTGAAATTTGCAGTTTGATATATTGTGTAAGTTCAGCTATGATATAGTTGCATGCACGATAATGCTTATAGCACTGTCAAAAGTTTGAACAAGACAAAGCAGTGATATTCACACTAATTACTGTAAAGAAGTTCCATTGCTGTTTGATTAGAATCCATTTGATGACTAATTTCTCTCTGATATCCCATGTCGGCACCCATCCAACTATGTAGTTGCGTGATTAATCTGTAGTTTCCATAGTGGTATTTGTTTTCTTTTCTTTTATTCTTTGAGTGTGTAGTTGTTAAAGTTAAAATGAGTCGGTAAGTATTAACATAGTCATGTACTGTCACATTACATGTTTCTTCTATATTTATCCCATTAAGATGTATTTTTTTGAAATTACTCAGTGGAAACTATCAATTTATGTCATAGAATTATTAACTAATTTCTAAATATTTTTTTTATATAACAATATATTTATTGATATTTTTTGTTACAGAATAACCACATATTAATACTGATTAACATCAGATTTGCAATAAACATAGGCCCCAAAATAAACAAAAATACAGTACTTAAAACTCAAACAAGTATTGCGAAACAATCCACACATAACAGTACCTAACATCACTTCAAAATTAATTTCCATCATGTCTCATAAATTCAGTTAAAGGTGAGCCATATTTTTTCAAAATCTACTCCCTTTCCTCTGACAAACTATGTGAGTTGTTTCAGTACAATACATGATGCCATCTCTTTCACCCACATGGAGGCAATTGTGTGTCTGTGGGTAAAGTAGATGGCTTATAAAGCCTGCCACACATCAAGCAATCTGCTCAGCTAACAGTCATTCGAGGATGTTTGCTCAGCACATGGCTTGCAGTGTGCGCCTATTTTTTGGACAGGTTTCTACCTCATGAGGTGCTGAGGTGAAAATCAAACATTTTTAATATTTTTCGGTTCGCGAGGTGAAAAACTTGCTCTGTGCGCCCTCTGTGAGCTGTCTGCTGAGCTGAAATATTCAAGCAACCTCCGATCACATGATTTCAAGATAAAGATAATGACTCGTGGAAATTTCGCCAGACTATACTTCTTTATAAGATGCGATGAGGCCTCATCAACAAAATTAGTAGCAGCATTTCCTCCATATCCATCTCGGTCTCTGTTTCATTCATTTTTTCTTAGCTAAGGGACGGGGAGCTGCCATCTTGGAATCATGTGATCGGTGAAGAAAAGTGGTTAGTATGTCCTCCAAAGTCTAATCCTATAGCAGCATAACTACAAAGATAACTCCGGACAACCTAAGCCCATCTAACTATAAGCTCTGTCAAAAGGGAAGGATTTTTAAGCCTAGTCGTAAAAATAGTATTCGTTACACCTGAGATCAACACAGAGTGTGATAGGTTGTTACCAGATTGCAAAACAAAAATCCATTGATTTGAGAATTTTTTTCTTTACTTCCACAAAAAGAACACTGGGCACAATGTTCACACAACTTGGCTCCTGGCTACCCACCACTTGTAATGCTTTATGGGCTACATAAACACATCTGACTTCTGCCAAAATGCATAGAATATTAGGCACGGCCACAGAGCCAAAGTGTGTAAATAAGTACACAAACAACAAACTTTATGGTTGAAGAATGTGTATTAAGATTTTTTTAAAGCAATATGCATATATATTAACAAGATATAAGTATAAAGATAGATTAACAGTTACATTTGCTATTAATAAACATATGATTAATAAACAAAGACAAAATATTAACAAAATAGCCTATATGTTCCTAGCTCAGGATACAGTTCAACTCTTTCCTTTAGTACTAGTTCAATTTATTCATTTCCCAAGTCTATGAATAGAATGTTCATATAATCCTCTCAAATACCAAGTGATTTAGTCCTACTTCAATGAATCAGTGGGTAGCTCGCCACCAAGAGGGTGAATTGGGTTGAAATTCAAAGGGAGGGAACCAAAGAAAATTCTAAGAGGGAAAAAATCCTGACCTAAACAAGGTTGAGGGAAAAACAGCAATTAGTTGAAAAATAAATAAAATGATTAGCTTTACCTTTTTAAATAGTTGAGTACCATCCTACAACAACGAAGGACATAATTCATAATCGAAAACCATTTAACTAATGCTTTGATTGGCCTTTTCTTATAAAATGCAAAGCTTTGGAACTCATTAGCATCTGAACTCAAAGCCATATCCGAGTTTAAAAATTTCACCTCTAGGTTAAAATCTTGGTTAAAATCAAACCAAAATTTTAGTCATTTGTAAACAGCTCTTTGTGAATGAATGAGTGATTTATGTAAGGGATAATGCCCAACGAGGTGTACATTACCACAAAACAATGGACGACGCGGAGGCGTGAACTGTCCGACACAGTGTAGGACGTTTGCTTCCACGAAGTCCATTATTTTCTGATAATGGACACCTCGAAGGGCATTATCCCGCTTATACCATGGTCACTTACGGAAGAAGGATATACTTAATCAATTAATAATACTTTCATGCGTTTTAGAGTTAAAATCTGCCGTTTTTTTTATATAAGTCGAGCGCACTATTTAATATCTCCCGTATAAAGGTGTTGCCAAGCAACGTGGCCAGAGCGAACCGACAGCAGCGATTTATCAGTGAGGGGAAGTGAGATGATGGCTTTACCTTACTTTACGTGATACATTATATTATTTCAGAAGGCCAGTACACTACTTACTGCTTGTGTGTGTTCATTGTATTTAATTGTATTTATTGTATTTAATTGTATTGCATAAAATATACAGAATTGTATTTTATGAAATACAATATTTTAGTGTATTTTAATATTGTTTGGAAAGGCCCAACCAGGGACAGGAGTTGAAAAGTAGGTCTTGCTATAAACTCTGCTTGCATGGCATCATTAATATAACAGTTGCAATGTCCCTGTCAAATTAATAAATATCAAATAAGTTCAGTATGAATAGCATCAAAGTAATATAGTTTAGATACATACATAAAGGAAAAAATTAGGAAAAAAAAGATTTAAAAATAAAACACACATCAGGCTTCATTCAATTATAAGAATGATATATAATCTGTGGTAATATTTTAACCAGATCAGTATCGGTGAGGTAAATAACAATGAACAGTAATTACATTAAGATGTGAGCCGAGGCCACGAAGCCTGTGCCGAGCAGTGGAAGGGGCGTTACCACAAAACGTGTATCGAGGCCTGCTTCATTTAGGGGAAGAGCCAAAAACGATGACGTCTGAAGCCCTGCTGCCTGGCTGCCACATGACCGCTTCGGGAAGCTGTTCATGTTTGCTAAGTGGTTTGACAACAATATAAAACCCCTTGGACTCCATTCAAAATGTGGGTTTCTGTAGGAGAGTTGCAGTCAGTTTGGAGTTTGGACAGAATTTTAATAGTTTTGATTGGAGAGTTTGGCTAATGTTTATATAGTTTTTAGATTGTTTTGTGAGTACAGAAACAGAGAGTTTGAAGGTTTAGGAGAGTGAGAAGAGAGAGATAATGGAGCCAGCTAGGAAGAGGAGGATTTCCAAGTGTGTGAACATTTTAACCTGATAACTCCTAATAAGGTAACCTCAATCTAACATTGTGTCATTGTGTCAGTTCTTATTAAGAACTGTATTTTTTTTTTTACTGTTTCCTATTTTATTCAAAGGTGAAGTGTTTACTGTGTTCCAAAAAAATAGGGTACAATAACAACACCTCATCCATGCTAAGTTATTATCATGATTTGCATGAGAATAAAAAGCAAAATATTAGAAGGCTTGAAAGCCCCCTGGAATATTGGGAAAAGCAACAATTACTGTACCCCAATTTATTTAGTCTTACACTTGTGTTTTTGTGCACTTATTTGTCTTATGAAGAGGTGTTTTTAAAAGGCTGGTGAGATGGTATCGAAAATCACTTAAAATCTAAAGCTGTTGAGAAACTATTTCTGAATAAAAATGAATTAAGTCTACCCTGTTTTGTACATCAATACCCAAGACTGTAGAGAATACCATCTCTTCTCACAGTCCTCTGACGTTCGAGACACCGCTGGATAAGATGCATCTATGTTTCTGCTCATTTCCACCCATGCCTCCCTTTTCTTCTTATTCGTAATCCCGGCTCCGAATCGCCCTTTGAGGACCGTCTACTATGGGAAGCCGATTGAGCATTTATTTTGATATCTTGATATCAACCATAATTGTCATGAACATGCAAGTCTTTTCTGTCCACTAGTTAACTAGTGAGCCATGTTTGTGTGAACTAGTTAACTAGTGACAGCCAAAATTTCCACTAGTTAACTAGTCAGACCCAAATTCTCTCTAGTTAACTAGTTCTTATGTTTTGTGTCTTACTAGTTAACTAGTATTGCTCAGCATGTTCACTAGTTAACTAGTGCACATTTCAATGTGCACTAGTTAACTATTTAAAAGACGTTTATATTTTACTAGTCAACTAGTAAGGTACAAAAAAGTATACTAGCTGACTACTGAATGTGAAATTCCCACTTCTTGGCCAGCTGCATGAGATTTATTCTGATATATTCATATCAGGCCAACATACATGCCATTTTTCTCAACTAGTTAACTACTGAGCCATGAAGTGCACACTAGTTAACAAGTAAAGGCAAAAATAACCACTAGTTAACTAGTGACCAAATTTTGGCTTCACTAGTTAACTAGTAAAGGCCAAACTGCATACCAGTCAGCTAGTTGAAGGTTTTATTGTCTCACTAGTTAACTAGTGGCAGTCAAAAATGTGCACAAGTTTACTAGTGAAGGCATAACTCCTCACTAGTTAACTAGTTGGAGTAGGTCAATGTCACAAGTTAACTAGTGAAACATAAATGGCTCACTAGCTAGCTAGGTGATGGCAGCAGGTTCACTAGTTAACTAGTTGATGCATCCTTTGTCCAAACTAGTTAACTAGTGAGATCATAAATGTATACTAGTAAACTAGTTCAAAGCTAAATTCACACTAGTCACCTAGTGGCGCTGAATTCTAATTAGGAGGTGGAGAATTCCTTAAATTGAGGCTTTCTATTGGCTCCCTATGTTCAAGTAATATATGACAACCAATCACAGTGCATAATTTCACAAAATCCCACCCAAAACATGGATGTGCCACACAAGTTAACATGCTGGCCAAAGGAACTTTGGCTAGTAAACTAGTCGCTTCAGTACGACACTTACATGTAAACTAGTGAAGGCAGAACTGCTCACTAGTTAACTAGTGAAGATACAAATGTCCACTAGTTAACTAGTGAGGTGCAAAAAGTGTCACTAGTTTACTAGTGTGCCCCAAAACGCCCACTAGTGAACTAGTGATGGCAATTTCCATTTGACTAGTTAACTAGTGAGGTGCAAAAAGTGTCACTAGTTTACTAGTAAGCCCCAAAACACCCACTAGTTAACTAGTGAGGGCCATTTCAGCCCCACTAGTTAACTAGTGAGATGCCAAAATGGTCACTTGTTAACATGTAAAGGCAAAAATACCCCCTAGTTTACTAGTGAGGGTGTTGCGGGCCTTACTAGTTAACTAGTGGCATGGATATTTCGTTCAATAGTAAACTAGTTAAACCTAAAAACACAAACAAGTGGAGCATTTTTGTCCACTAGTTAACTAGTGGAACAATTGAAGTCTCACTAGTTTGCGTGTGTGGCAGTGAAGCAGCTCATTAGTTAACTAGTGCCTGAAACAGTTATTATGCAAATTCTAATGAGAGGGTGGTTAGAAGACTCCTATTGGGTATCATGAATCCCACCCATTCTAAAATGTAAATGTACTGTTCATAGCCTCACGATCAGATCCTGATGGGTGCCTCTAATGGCTAAAGTGATACACTGCTATGCAATAGTGATACAGAAAGCAGAGCCTGCAGTATAATATATATATATATATATATATATATATATATATATATATATGCCTACCATTAAATCAATACTGTAGGCAGATTTCCTATTCACCTAATATCCTTCTCCAAGCTTTATGACATAAATTAAGTTTTGCCTTAAATATATCATTGTTATATTTTATTATAATTTTACAGCACAATTACAATTATTACACTGATTCCTGCTATTATTTGGAATGCTTGCTTGAGTTCGATGAATTTGTGACCTGGGAACACTAAAAAGATGTACAGTAGTGGTTTCAGTGCAAGGGTCAAATTTTTTACAGCCAGACAGGTGTTTGCCATGGACACATGCTCCGCATCACCGATTATAAATTCTAGTTTTGTCCCCACCACATAAAAACCAGATGTGTAATTTTTTTAACAGTGCAGGGCTAACACCCACTTATGCTCCAATTGTTATTTTCATATATTCAATATTCAATCTGATATTCCACTATCTTAAACAGCTTCTTTGAGTGTCAATGTTGTAGCATTCTTTGACGAGATTCATGTTAGATCAAATAAAGACTTGCATTCAAAGTGGGCACTGTATCAACAAGTAACTGGTTAACCCATATATCTTTGATGCAAGGTTTTTTATGCTCCCCCCTCTGCTCCATGCATCTATGCAGATAGTGCAGGACTGTGCCTGTATTCCAGGGGGTAAGGTGGGAATACACTTTATGACTTATGGCCCATTTCTAGGTCATTTTTTAGCCATGCAACACATTTTGCAACTGGTTTGTCTTCAAGTATTTCATTTGTTGTGCTTGTATTCTGCCAGGCTGCATAGGTGGCTACAAAACTGTTATCTATAAATATTAGGGATGAGCGAGTACAGCATTATCTGCATCTGTATCTGTTCTCGGACAGGGCGTGTCCTAATCCACGAGTGGGCGGAGTTTAACCCGGAAGTGGGTCTTGTTATATTGAAATGGGCGTACCTTTTTTTTTTTTTTTTTTTTTTTTTTTTGGAAAGTAATGGGCGTACCGTTAACTGGTATATGTTTTTAAGCATGCAATTACTATGGGTTTATCAGAAATTGCTATAAATATTCCTGATTAGAAAAAAAACTATTTACATGAGCATTAATCATCAGATCAATGCTTTTGGATAAATGCACCATACATGCAACTTGATGCGGTTGCAATTATGAAGTAAAATGTAATAAACACATTTTTATTGCAACATAACTTTGATTTTTTAACTTAATTTTTTATGATCTGTGTGAATTTGTTGTGCTTTTATTTGTTATTTCCACACCAGGAATTTGTGTGTAGTAAATTGATTTGTAATACAATTTTATACCATAACTACCTTTATTTATATTATGAAATAAATAAAACTTGATTTTAAAGTAACAGACCCAACCTGGGCCCTTTTAGTCCATCTTTATTAACCTCCTGGATACGCCCCTGCTCAGCAGCACTTAACATTTAGAAATAATCCCTTATTATTTAATTCATAAAACTCATAAGAGTCTCTGTGTCAGAAGAGCGTGAGATTTTGTTTATTTTTCTCACTTTGGTCGCAGGGCAGCATTAAGTCTTTTGATTTTAAGCTCTGACTTCGTTTTCTGCTAGATAAGCGCGATAGATGCGCTCTTGGGACAAAAGAGCTGTGGAAAAAATATCCACTGCCATCGTGCAGCCGAAATAAAAGGAAACTAGATGTGAGGTCGGTGGAAACATTTTTAAATCATTAATTACTGGGAGGATGTAAATAGTGATTGAAACTACAGCTTCTGTCAATTACATTAAAACTGTTCTGAAAACTTGCGGCTGGCTGCTGCACCATACATACGTACACGAATCACGAACGTCACCTATTTTGGATTAAAAAGGCGAACTTCGCGACCTGGTGATGATTATTTATGACTGGAATGAGGACATTTTACCCAATAGCACCTTTCTTGGCAAAATGCAAGTGTGACATGTTTTATTCTCCATCCCTCTCATAAGAAACAGAGTGTTTATGAAAGGCAATGCCATCAGATATCAGGAGAAATTCAGGAGTTTGGTGGCTGCTGGAGAGCGCACACAGTCAGCTAGAATGTTTTTTTAAATCCGAGCACAGATACTGACTGGTATTACTCGTATGATAGTCGTACTCGGCAAAAGTGCATTATCCGGCTCAACTCTAATAATTATAAGACATACGTTTATTGCGTTCTCTTTTGCAGGGACCGAGAACAACATATGCAAGTTAACTCATGGATCAACAAAGTCTTTTTAATTAAGATGCACTCCCCAAACAGGATTTGATCCCCCATTCCCCAGATGTTAAGCATGGATCTTTACCACTGCGCCACATGTGCTACAAGAAGTGTTCAGTAACTGATGTTCAGCAGTTCTATGTCAACAGAAAGGTCAGACTGCAGGCTTTTTCAGACTAATAACTGAAAAACTAAAGACTGTACACATTAACTAAACGAAGATTACAGCAATGCACCACAACTTTGTCACTAGAAATGTTATCAAAACATATTTTTATGCTCAAACGATCTTAGTTTTATAAAATTTGCTCTAAGAACAGCCTAGACGAAGTCAGCCATGCTTTGTAGGTTGTTGAGTCCTAAATGTACTTCCTTCAACATCCTTGTTCCGCCTTCTTCATTTGCATGCAAGTGCGACATTGCTCACTAGTAAACTAGTGGCCAGTGTTGCAGTCCCACTAGTTAACTACTGGCACAAAATACCAGCTGTTTGTGTATTTATGAGGTAGTGTGAGGGACATTTTTCTCCAGCCAGTTCAGTATGGACAGTGTTTTGTCTTCACTAGCTAACATGTAAGGCTCAATTTGTCCTCTATAAGCTACTGAAAGACACTATAATGCAGATATGCTCACGCTAGTTAACTAAGTCTGTCCTGTTCCATTACAAGTGAACTAGTAAGGCCAACCATGCAAACTAGTTAACTAGTGAGGACCAATTTGTCACTAGTTAACTAGTAAGAGCACATTTTTGCATTACAAGTTAACTAGATAGCTCCAAAAAAAGCCACCAGTGTGTGTCTTGTGCGCACTAGTTAACTAGTGAACAAAAATGCTTCGCTTGTTTGTGTTTTTATTTGTAACTAGGTTACTGGTGAACAAAATATGCATGCAACTAGTTAACTAGTAAGGCCCGCAACACCCTCACTGGTAAACTAGGGGGTATTTTTGCCTTTACATGTTAACAAGTGACCATTTTTTCAACTCACTAGTTAACTAGTGGTGCTGAAATTGCCTTCACTAGTTAACTAGTAGGCTTTTTGGGGCCCAATAGTAAACTAGTGACACTGTTTGCATCTCACTAGTTAACTAGTCAAATGGAAATTGCCATCACTAGTTCACTAGTGGGCATTTTGGGGCACACTAGTAAACTAGTGACACTTTTTGCACCTCACTAGTTAACTAGTTGTCATTTGTGTCTTCACTAGTTAACTAGTGAGCAGTTCGGCCTTCACTAGTTTAATTTTAAGCGTCACACGAAAGCCACTAGTTTACTAGCTAAAGTTCCTTTGGCCAGCAAGTTAACTTGTGTGCCACATACAAATGTTTTGGGTGGGATTTTGTGAAATTCTGCACTGTGATTGGTTGTCATATTTTACTTGGACATAGGGAGCTAATAGAAAGCCTCAATTTAAGGAATTCACTGCCTCCTAATTAGAATTCTGTGCCACTAGCTGACTACTGTGAATTTAGGCTTGAACTAGTTTACTAGTATAATTTATGACCTCACTAGTTAACTAGTTATACAATGGATATATCAAGTAGTTAACTAGTGAGCCTGCTGTCACCACCTAGCTAGCTAGTAAGCCATTTATGGTTCACTAGTTAACTAGTGTCATTGACCTACTCCAACTAGTTAACTACTGAGGAGTTTTGCCTTCACTAGTAAACTTGTGCACATTCTTGGCTGTCTCTAGTTAACTAGTGAGACACAAAAACCTTCAACTAGCTTACTGGTATGCATTTTGGCCTTTACTAGTTAACTAGTGGACATGTCCAGCTCTCAATAGTTAACTAGTGAAACCTAAATATGTTAACTAGTTAACTAGTGGAATTTTTTGCTCTCACTAGTTAACGAGTGTGCATATTTTGACCCTCATTAGTTAACTAGTTCACAAAAACATGGCTCACTAGTTAACTAGTGGACAGAAATGGCTTGCATGTTCATGACAATTATGCCTGATATCAAGATATCAGAATAAATGCTCATTCGGCTTGCCATAGTCCTCCTCTCCAGTACCAACTGTGCCAGTAGTAATAATTGGACCAGTTAGGTTTCCTTGTCCTTTTCTCACCACTTATTTTCAGTTCACGAGGTGCTTTGTGGGGGGGGGTCTATTTAAGATCTGACTGATGTGCTACGTGCCTACATGCAGCCTACGTGCAATCACTCCCTTAATATGATGCATCCATCAATACATTATCTATACCGCTTTCATCCAATTCAGGGTCGCGTGGAGGGGAGGGTGGGGTTGGGGCTGGAGTTAATCCCAGCTATCAGCAGGCGTTAGGCAGGGTAATATGAAGCATTTCACGTTTTTTTTTGTTTTTTAAACTTCTCCCTCTCTGTAAGTAGGCTATTGTGTGTAAGTTGTATGAAGTGTCAGTCTCGTGGCCGGCACAAAGATGTTATCGTGCATTATTTCTGCTATTTGCGCTGTTCATAATTACGCTTTCATCGACATTAAAATTTTCCATTTCTTGGTTTCACACGTGTCATTCAACAACCAATCCCACTGCTGTCCGTTTATTTACCCAGGAATAGGAAATTACGTTTTCCATAGCAACGGGACGTCACTCTTAACTTACTTTTAGGGATTTGTCCTACGTAAAAGTAACTCTTAATGCGTTTGTGAATAGGTTTTAGACGACAACTCCTATGTAAGACCTTTTAGCGCGAGTTAGGAGTAACACCTAGCGGTAAGATAAGAGTCTTTGTGAATACGGCCCCTGGGCAGTAGGGGGATTTGTGTTCACATGAAGCCCTTTGAGCAGAACCCTTTCTTGAACCAGTTGGCTCAAGTGGTTCAAGTGATTCTCCGGTAATAGCCTCATGGGGCCTCATCTCACCATCACTACCCACTGAGCAATAGACGTCTATTAGACGTGTCGTCTAAATTCAAACCGAAATTAGCCTGTCTATAATCGGTCTATATTTTAACCAAAATCTGGACGCACAATTAAAAACATTAATTAATGAATACTAAATAAAAAATTACGGTAAATTTTCTAAATGATGGCCAAGTGCTGGATTAAAGCATTTTTAACAGTCATTGATCAATGTACAATGTAGTTTAGATTTAGACTCGATTTAGACTTCTAAATACATATGTCATATCAACGTCTCTTTTAAGACGAAATTTAGATGATTTAATTAAATACATTAAATAATGAACATTGATAAAAAAAACAACTGTAAGTTGCACAACTGTTGTGTTAAATATTGGACATAAATAATTTGAATTGCCATTGAACAATATAAAGTAAAGTTTAGATTTAGCCTTGATTTAGATGTTTATTCAATGTCTATATTTAAACCTGGTTTAGACGTCTATTAACTTATTTTAGTGGTACCCCCTGCCCTCACCACTAGGAGACAGCAATACACTTAAAGTTCCAATCGGTCTAATCACCGTTGATGGTTATCTGAGCATATCGGATTTGTTCGGACCAATTTATTTTACTCTCATTGGGAACACTAGGTGTGAGAAAACTTTTTCTTCAAATACACCTTGAAGGGCCGCATATAGGTGAGTGCTCAAAGGTACATTATTGAAATGTTGTTTTGTCCTGCAATGTTTCTTAATTTAATCGTTATCTGTTTTCAGCATAGCTAGCAGGCTAGCTATAGTTTACCTACTAGCTTGCAATTAAGTAGCCATTAAACCGAATGGTCCTTTGACACCATGTACCCTGTCTTAATGGATATTATCCCTATCATCTCTATGACACTTACAATATTTCTTTATTTATTCTATTGCTTTGTTTGCAAAATATGTTCAGAAAACTTTCAAAGAGGCCAAAGAGTATATGATCAGTTCAGCAATGGCTGCACATCTCAACAAAGCCCCAGCTTGAAGTGGTGGAGGGGTCTATGAGAGGCCCAGGACACCATTGGTGTATTATTATTATTTATTTACATTTTGGTTTAGGTTGATGCAGTTTTTGTATATTTAAAAAAATGTTTTGGCCTATTTTTTGTTTTGTAAATGTTTTGCATACAAATACCTACATTTTAATTTATTGTATTAATTTTGTCTTGTTTTTCCCCACAATCTTTGTTTAAATAAAATAAGCAAAAGTTTTTTTTTTTTGTGGTAATATTATATATTTGAGTTTGTGCTTTTATTGTATTGCAGTGTATGTTTACAAAACATGTATATTGCACATTCATATGTTTGTGAAGGTTGGATAATGTTTGAAAAAAAATTATTGATTTACATTACATTAGGATTGTTTGTTAAATGTTAACATCAAGAGATTCATTTATATCCAGTGGTAAAATAAGCATAGTGTTACTGAAACCTTTTTAAAAGATCATTGTCATAACATCCTGGCACGACATAAATGAAAGGATGACAGGTACGTCCTCCCCCTTTTTTTAGATAACCTGATTTAACATTCAGTTGGAAAGGATTATATTGATTACAGCGGTGGCTAACAGCCACGTATGACATGCTGCTGCTGTGACATGCTGCAGACGCGTCCGGTGGAAAGGAGAGGTTAACTACCGTCGCCCCGGTCCATTGCTTTGTAGCACTCTCTTGATTATTAGAAGTTACATATTTCTCATCTGATTTTAATTTTTGTAGAAGGCCTGGGGCGTTACCTTTAGTGATCTTTTAGCATACAATTTTTTGGTTCTGCATGCCTGTCAATAACAAACTGATACAAAATCTCTTACAGCACAAATTTTTAAATGTAAAATTAGTTTTAAATCAAAAAAAGAGCTCACAGCAAAAACTGTGGATTATAGGATTCTATTGTTGTTTTGTTTCATACAAGACTGTTTTCATCTGTAAAATAATATGCCATCGTGGAGATATGTATTGACATAAGATATTTTTAATGGCTCAAAAGCTTACTCCATTATATATACTGTGTGGCACCGGTTTTATTTATACAAATACAATATTTGCTTTGTGTCACAACATATCCATTATCTGACCAAGAATATCAAAGGTTAAATAATATCTAAAGGTTGAACTTCAAAAAACACAGTTATGGGTCAGACAAAAAAAAATTGGCAATAGAAGTGTTTTGAATCAATATTCAATAAAAAGTCAGAAAATACTTGTAAAATTATTTATTCATTTACGGCAGCATCTTCTCATGTGACTTTCCTGTCCACTCTGCCTCTTTGATAAATACCACTGAAAATAACAGAAGGAAATCCTTTAGAATTGTGATGTTCCACTATGCTTAAGTGTCAATCACATACAGGCTGTGAACTGAGGAGACGTTGTCCCAGCTGTGATGGTGGGTAACACAAAAACACAAAAATAGGTCAGGCAGGTGGAAGCAGGAATCAGCTTTTTAGCCCTCAAGCCATAGAGGTTGCAAACCAGGCAACCTGCAGCTCTGCAGCATGAAATCCAGGGATGTAGAGGGGGATTTGGCTTCTTGGCCTAAAGCCAAGCAGGGAATTGCTTGACTGGTCATCATTGGCAGCTACACCCAAACTTGGTGATGCTTCCACTCTTATCTGCCCCACACCATCAAGCTGCTGCAGCTCCTACTTTGTGGTGCATAAGCAATATTTCCACCAGTGACATCTCCAAACCCTCCCCAGAGATTTATCTGACTGTTGAAGTAGAAAATGAATATTTTACAGTTCACTTGCCTGATCAATTACCTACAAGCTGTTGCTGCATTTTGAGCCTGGTTGGAAGAAATGCTTGTAGGCAGTGATAGAATGGTCTGAGGGGAGTCCTCTTCTCTTCCACGGCAGCAACAGCATCAAAATAAAGAGGAGATATGAATGAGTTTGTCTCTGGTGGGCTGCTTGATTTTGTATGCACACAGTCCTGGCATTGTTGCAAAACAAATTACAGCTTTTAGTCAATAATTACTGCTGGCTAATTTCAAGATGTTACAGACACAGGGTTGATTAGGGTTGCCAAGTGCTCCTTGATTCAAAGCCAGATTGAATATTTCAGAAATGAATATTTAATGTTATCACTGTTCACTGATTAACATCAATCTGCATGTAGCGTCTTCAAGCAATTTTCTACTGATAATAGAGTTGTACCAACTGCGCGGTGATTGGGTTTCTCTTATGATACACAGTCTTCTAAGGGTAGTTTATGGTATAATAAGTTTAAGCTTTATAAATATACTGATGACTTTGAGCTGCGATTATAATTTTATATTTAGTTTTTCTGCAACTTGACCTTTCTTTTGATTTTGATGTCTCGTGATAAAATTGGTGTCCCATTGTGTGAATAGTTGTATTGTGTAAAAAGGGTGTACAACCACAAAAAAAACATAAATCTAGCTGTGGGAGGGTTGAAGAGCATCTCAGCTGTGCCTAGGACTGCAGTCTTCTGGGTTGATGATTAGGTGTTTATGTGAAGTTGTTTCTAGTATAATTGAGTCCATAACAGCACTATCTACATTTCCAGTAATTATTTTATGCATTTTAGTACATTTTTGTGAAAATATTAATTTTGTACCAAAAACCGTTAGTTTAGGGCCCCAAGTGGTTAAACGATTACACTGCACTGCAATTTACTGGAATTCAAATCCTGCATTGCTAACGGCTAATCTCGGGTTATTGAAGTAGGTTTGGAATAGTGACAACAGCACTCCGGCTTTGGTGGGGTATATAACATGTGCGGTCTTGGATACACCTCTGTAGCAAGGTGCCATGAACTGCCTACAGCATAATCGGCTCATAACCTGGGTGCTCCGTTATGCAGGTGGTTACACCTACTTGCTGACATTTGCTCATTACCTATGACAAAGGGAATAACTGATATAACAGTAAATGGAAAATGAAATCTGGGCTAAGAGTTGATTATTAATTGAATAATTGTGATGGTGTTTTTTTTTTTTTTTTGCACATTCCTGAATGATTTTCTCATCAAACAATGTCTGCAACACACATTTTCTGTCTCGGACAAAGACGTACAGTGGCCGCAGGTGCTCCTATCGAGGCAGGGTCACGAAAATGACTCGAGCTAATCTATATTTAGCATTAGATTTAGCCAACAAAAATGTACCACTCAGAGACGGCACTCATTCTATGCCACAATGCTGCCAAAGGCTTGGTATCTGCTGCTGCTTCGGGCAGGGAACGAGACAACGGCTCAATACAATATGGCGCTGCTCCCTCCTCCACAGAACCTATCTCCCTGTCCTCTGTTCCCTCTGGACAAGCAAAATGAGAAAAAAATCTCAACCTGCAGATTATTTCCAGGCAAAGGAGCTTGCGTTACTACGGCTCTCCTATTGGCAGGCCGCCTGTGACTCTGCACTGCGCTGCTGTCTGCAACATGTCAATCTCACCCCAGACCACGCCCAGCCATTCATTCTCCCCGAGTGGCTCCAGCACCTCGCCTCGTCTTCCCCGCTCCCCACGTAGCTCTAGCCCGTGGCTCGGCTCGTCTTCTCTGCTCACCACGTAGCTCAAGCCCGCGGCTCAGCTTATCCTACGTCTTCTTAAAGCCGGCATCCCGTTGCTGATTGGTTGCTGCCCTACGTTTGCTGCGCCAAAGTTCAATTTTCCTTGCCGGCTGTGCCAGCTGTGCCGATGCACGCGACCAGCTGCATGGTAGCTTGGCGCAGCATGACACTCACTTGCGGCATAGGTACAATAGACTTTGCACGTAATCCAGCTGCCCTTCTGCTTCGTGGCCAAGTGCGGTCTGAAAGTACCATAATGCTGCCTGCTGCTGCTGCTCAGTGCTCACTTAGCCCCCACCATTGCACTACCACTAAACCCTTCCCCCTTCCACTGCAACACACAACTCTACTACAGTGCGAGCTAAGGCGAGCGAGCGAACAGCACGCTTCTGTGGCTGTGTGATGCCAGAGTGAAAGAGGAGCGCTGTTTTGAGCTATTTTACAGTCATTGACCAAACCACTGCAACCGGTGATGTTTGCAGGAAACAAATACAGTAATGTGGCAACACCACACACCTGTACAAGCATATTAAAGCAACACCAAAGACTTTTTGGTGTCCAGTCCCCTTACAGGTCGAAAGCGGAAATGTCGTAAAAATTAAGCCTACCGTCGTGTCATACAGACGTTATGTGTTTGGAGGCTATCCTGGACCGGCTTTGTAAATAACGATGTCCAGTGAGGAAAAAAATTTGTTGCATGAATTTATGAAAGTATGAAAATGAAATAAAACATAATAATGACATTGTTGGTCATTTATTTTTGTGTGAAACTAACATACTTTTGAAACGGTCTAGAATTAGCCATTTAGGTTTACACAGGGATGAAGAAAAAAAAAACATATTGCCTTACAATTTAGTATGTAATATCCATTTGCATTGTGTGTGAAAATCTTGAGAATGTTATTGTAAAAAAGGTTCAGAGACCGTTTTAGTGGCTGCATTGTCACAATATTATTGGAATAGCTGGCTAAATCTACACCGTTATGTTCCATGTTACTTTTTTTTTTTTTGTGACTAAAGTTCTGAATTACGATTCATGTCTACAAATATTTGACCCTCATACAGTTACCGTAATAAGTTCATAATTTTTTTTAGGATTCCTCTCCTTCCTCAATGTATCGTACATAGATCTATGCACACTGTTAGGGTGAAAAAAAGATTATTGCTTACAAGTCCAGCAGCAACAAAGCCAAGCGACCATCAGTATGGCATCTTGTGGCCTCCCTCAACTCTCACCAACGAGTGAAAGCCGGTCCAATGTTCACTCTACCAGTGTGCTCTCAATGTGCATTATGTTTTGTTAAAGTCACAAATGTGTATTTTGTTCCTTTTTATTTTCTTTATTGATTTATTATTATTAATGAAATGGCACGTGACGAGTAATGTGGGTGTGTACATTCGTGATTGGTCAACTAATAAAAATCACCTTGAGTGAGCACGGCTGTTGCTGCTGTGTGAGATGCAAAGTCAGATACGTTGTTGCGTTTACTCTGTGAACACTCTTTCTCTATCATGCTTCCATTTTCTTTTCTTCGCCTCCTCTGACATACTCTTCCTTTTCTTTGCAGGCTCAGTCATGATGAGAATTGTTCAAGCTACCTGCTGCTAGGTATCTTACATTTATATGTACCTGCCGAGTATGCTCCACCCAGAGAGCCTTGCAGGATGCTACACCGACCATATTTTGTGAAGCTGTAAGTCGCACTTGTTGTGTCATTTAAACTACAAAACAGCTAACGGATTACCCAAACTTACATAGTGCGCTTACGGCCGATAGTGGGCCTCAAAGCAAATGCGGAAGACCCGTTTCACCATGTTATGAGTTGATGAACCACTGAAACGAGTTCAGAAACATTATTTTAAGGTAAAAACAACTCTTTGGTGTTGCTTCAAAACACTCCCAAACCAACACTCTGAGCTACAGCAGAGCCAAAAGAAGGAAGAAGAGAGGGTCCCTGCTCCAAAATTTGATGAGATTGGTCAGTTCACCGGATGTAGCTGTTTAGAAAGAGAAAGCTTATAGTTACCATTGAACAAAAATTTGAAGTTATAGCAGCTTTCATAGCCAAACAAAATATATAAAATGCAAAGCAAATATGTTACATTGCAAGATTGGGTGAGCCAAATACTTAACTCAGTATGGTAGTTAAAATAGCACAAAGGTTTTTCTTCATACTTTGGTAGAAAATGTTAATTACAAGTCTCCTAGGTTAACTATAAAATACAAAGTATATCAAAGAAGAGATGTATGGTGAAATCTCTCTAAACCTACCACTTAGAATGAACTGCCTAACATTGCCTGTAACTCTGCATTTTGTTTCAACCGGATAGTCGTCGTCATCTTCATCTTTTGGCCAAACAGCTCATGTTATCTCCTGTTAGTTTTTTTAGTCTTCTGATATCAATGGATTCTGCCTTTTTTTATTTTAATTTTCACCCTTACACCTTCATTCTGCTGGTTTTCCCACAGCTGTAAAGCCTAGTTTATAGTTCTCTGTCTACATTGAAACACATTGATGCAGCGGCATCATCTGTCCAAGGGCTCTCCGTCAGCTACACGACAACGGACGGAGTAGAGTCCAATTTTCTAACTTCATCTCCATCAAAAGAGAGCGTAGGCCTCTTATTGGTCAGCTCAATAACATCCAGAGAGGGTTTCAACCAGAAAGGTGCTCTATAGTTGCTGTAATCAGTAGTTAATGCTGCGTTTGGGCACTACATGCTTTATATTGAAAGGATAATTTATCTGGTCCCGGTGATGTTGAGCACAAGGAGGTGTAGAGAAAACACTAAACAGACTCCTGTGTTTGTTTAAATGTATTTCTAGACTATAAGCTGCACTTCCAGTAAAAAGCTTCACAGCTTAATCAACACTGACTTTCTTTCGTCCATTGCTCTTTCTGAGGGGGAAATGTGTTCACAGAGTGAAAAAAATAAACTGTAGTTAATCAGAAATGGCACCACAGTGGTATGCAGACCCGTATGAAAGCTTAACAGCCCCTGCTGTCCTGGTGGGTAATTACTTTGCAAGACATAAACTCAAAAGTAAGTGTTTATTGAAGATGTTTCTTAATGTAAATATGGTAGATTTCAGGGGGAAATATATTAAGAGTGCAAGATGGGGTCAGCCAAAATGAATAGAGGACTATACACAAGTTTCCCGGTTAGAACAATGGGCGCCGCCATCTTTGTTGGTTTCTGCTAAGAACTTCCGGTTACCGCAGTTAGTGTGAATTTTAGAATTTTAGAGTACTAGCAAATTAAAAAACACACCTAAGAAGAGCTCCCGAAATCTATCCCTGAAAATGGATACTGTGAAACCCAAAAAAAGGTTCTGGCACATATTGTGCCGTACGTGGATGCAGCAACTCGTGTAAATGACTGAATCAAAGTTTTGTAATTTTTACCCGGTTGCTTAGCAATACGGATGTGGCGGACTGGGCGAGCTGCAGCTGTCTAAAAGTTTTAGATTGTTTTCTATGCTGTCAAAATGATTCTAGTGTTACTGTTCCACTACATCACACACATTAAAGCAATTGCAACAATATCAACAGCAAATAAACATTGAACTTACCTTCCATAGGACGGCAGCTGCGTGCCTGCATGACCGACCGGGTCTGGCTAAACAGCCGCAGCACGCAGTCTCCACCTCTCCATCCTCTGTAACCACCACCCAAGCGTTATGGCAGGAATCATTAAGACACTGGCTTGGTTGTATGTCCGCCTTCATGTACAAAAAATTGCTGTGTTTGTGCATCAGCACACAGCTGACTTTGTCGCTGTGTACGTACTGATATGCTTCGGCGCGTTTCAGGTTGTCCATGGCGTTCCCGCCTACCGCCATGGACTCGACAAATCACCTAAATATGTTGCTTGTTGTAACATTTGGCCATTTCGTCATATTATCCTCCCAGTTTGTTGTGGTAACTGGGTGAGGAATTGAAAATGCACTGTCTTTTATGAGGAATAGATGAGAATGTTCCCATTTTAAAGCCATCTATATCAAATATAAATGAATGCGGATCTTACTTAACCGGAAATGCTTAGCAGAAATAGACCGATTGCGGAAGTAAACCGAAAATGCCCGTGAAACTTTTCTATAAACGAACAAACGTCTCCGTTAATAAGTCTGTGTCTGGTTGCAAACTGGTTGTTGGAGAAATATAAACTAGACTTAACTCATCTGTCAATTAATAAAACCTTTATTTAGCTCACGATTACCGTCTTCGATTTGTGGTTACTTGCTTGATCCTTTAAATAAGTCTCTGATGTCATCTGCGTTTTTGAGCTTCTATTATTTTTTGATCCCTGGGAACTCAATAATTCTATAACTTTTTTCTCCTCCTTAACCAGTTTCTCTGCAAACTACCTACTCAGTCTACAGTTTCTGGGTAACCATCTGTCCAGTTCTGAGCACATTTTAACCTTCTAGGCGCCAAAGTCGCAATATTGCGACATGCAACATTGCTGACTTTAACCAGCCACAGCTGGAGATAGGGCCACTAATTTAATTACTACTTTACACCAGGAGATGGCGGACATGTGTACCTTTACTCTTGTACACCTTTTTGGGTGTGTTACCATGGAAACTTTTGGAGTAAATCGGCCTTTAAGTCAGCGTCGCGAGCGGGGGACGCGAGGTGCAGCTACTCCAGTCACAGTATAGAGAAAGCGAGTTTTAGAAAGATAAAACTTATGAGGCCGAGACGTCGGAGTTCCCTGCCGGAAAGTATTGGCTTATTCAGATTCTGAAGAGAAAAATTTACCTCTGATTTGTTCAGTTGTCCCGGGAGAAAGTGAAACTAAAATGTCCCGCAGCAATAGCGAGTAAATAAAATTATTGATTAAAAAATAAATTTTTAAACAATGTAAAAAAGCAAAAAATTGTAAAAGTCATGCAATCCAATAGTGCGAACACCTGATGACGTCATAATATGCAAGTTAGATGTATGATTTTGCTCGTTACACAAACTTTGGATCATACTGAAGATTTTTCTAATTTACAGTGTACCTTTATCTATAACCATATTAAAGCTACAACATTTTGAACTAGTGATATCAAAATGGAATATTTTAGAGAAAAAACTCCGGCGTCTAGAGGGTTAATTCAACAAATAATAATTTTTATGATTAAATGTTTACAAAAGATTTATACAGGGTTAAAAATATTTCATTTTGAGTGATGCGCAGGGGTGGATCTAGAAAGTTTTTAAAGGGGGCCAATTATGATCTTAGGCTGTTGGTGAAATCTTACCTAGGGCGCAAAATAACCTAGGGCCCTGGTGGTGGCCTGCTTTCCAGAAGTGAAAAGAATAGCTTCTGTCTTTTCATCATTCAGAAATAGAAAATTTGAATCCAGCCTATGTTTAATTTCTGAAAGACAGTCCAAAATAGAATGAGTCAGTTCATAGGGGTTTATTTTGCATATTTATTTGGCAGAGGTAGATTTGGCAATCATCGATTTGGCAATGTGTCCAGGGGCACATTGACATGTGACTGGAGGAAGCTGGAATCGAACCTACAACCCTCCGATTACAAGCCAACTACTCTACCACTGAGCCACAGTCGCCCACACGTTGAGCAAGGTATGTACAAGATCCAGCATCTATCTAGCATGTGCAGTTGTTTAGATTGTTTTTACCCAGGATGCCCTGCATAATAGTCCGTTTCCTGCTTTTAGTGCTGTCCTGGTACGATTGCCATTCACACTCTCAAAAAAATAAATGATGAATTTAATTACATTCATATTGTCAAAAGTTTCATGAAATTAAATTTGGTTAGTTTAAAGTAAAATTGTTAAGTCAGTCTAAGATGGCCATTGTCACAATATCTGACGTTGCATTGTAGATGGAGGTGACGGTGGCTCAGTGGTAGATGTGCCCCCAGGCAAGGCACTTAACCTCAAAACCCCAAAAATTCTACATCGTCCTACCGAGCCATGTTGGCTATCGGTGTATGAATGTGAGTGTGAATGTGGAATCAATGTAAAGCGCTTTGAGTGGTCAGTATGACTAGAAAAGCGCTATATAAGTTCAGTCCATTTACCGTTTACCAACACATGCAGCAGGGGATGGCCCTTGTTTCCCGGACAAGACCTGGGTCTCTGTACACCAAGCACCTGCACTAACTACTTTGCAAAACGACTTCAAACTCTAGTACTTTAAAGAAAATTAAGTGACACTGTGCACTGGAAATGATGTCATTTCTTATTTGAATATATGATTTTTGAGTCTCAATGTTTCTGTTAACTGGTTAATTGACATTTAATTAAAGAAAACTTCTTTTTTTTTGTTTACTCATTTTTTTGCCAATTATTTTTAAAATCTTCCAGAAACAACTTAACCTGTACATTTGTAAGACAGTAAGTTAGTGGACCTGGTGTGCTTGATGTTCCACACAGTCCTACCGACTCCTCTGACCTCATTATAGAATGTAGAGCTGTGTGATTTTTACCTCATTTGTGAATGCTGCTGATTTTCCTTTGAAGTCAAAATCGGGAAGTGTCTGATTATGTCTCTGTAAAACACATCCATTGTCATGCAATCAATGCTCTGATTGCAGCGTAGACAGAAGATGTGCTTGGTGGTTTTAATAATGAAAAACAAATAATCAGCTCCAGAAGTCTGCAAACCCAACATGCCCAGCATCTCACTGATCAGGCCTGCAGAATTTTGAATGGAATGGGCTGCCTGTGTCAATGTAATTTTAAAAAGAACACTATATAGATGTCTAAAAGTGGTTTACCAACGTGAATTTCTGAGATTATCATGTCCCTAATCAAGACAGCAAGATGTTGTTCAATTGTATTATTTTGACTTTGTAATTTTTTCTTTCCATTTTCATATGGGAATGTTTTTTTCATGCTTGGATTTCATGTCCACACACATTTAATAGTTTCTGTGATTGAATCATATTGTGCCGTAAGTTTTTCTAATTTTAAATACTCAAAATGTTCTATTTAAAGTATCAAACATAAACAATCATTTTCGAATTCGCACTAGAAATCGGAGGACAAATGATAAATTTGAAAGATGACAGGCAATAGCAATAGACAAGCAAAATACACATTTTAATTAGTTTTAAAAAAAAATTCAATTATGAACTTACGCCTGAGTAATTCACTTTTATTTATATAGTGCCAATTAACAACAAATAAGTTCCTAATAATATTCAATGGCCTCAGATAATGGATTTGTGACTGATAGATCTCAGTGCTGCTTTTGACACAGTCGATCATAATATTCTTTTAGAAAGGCTTGAACATGTTGCAGGGATCAAGAGAACAGCACTAGGCTGGTTTAAATCATATCTGTCCAACAGATTTCAGTTTGTCATGTTAATGATAAATCTTCACACTCAAGGGTTACTTGTGGAGTACCACAGGGGTCTGTGCTTGGACCGATTCTCTTTACTATATATATGCTTCAAATTGGTAAAATAATTAGACAACATGGTATGAATTTCCACAGTTATGATGATGATACACAATTATACTTATTCATAAAACCTGATGAATCCAATAGGTTAGGTAGATTACGAGCATGTCTCAAACACATAAAAACCTGGATGACTAAACTTTCTGCTTTTAAATTCAGACAGGAAAGAAGTCGTTGTCTTTGGACCAGAAGCTTTAAAAACGAAACTGCTAACTTCACCCGGATGGCATTTATTTTGCCTCTGGTAATAATGTAAAGAAACTCTGTGTAATTTTTGACCAAGACATGACATTTAAATCCCATATTATACAACTTTCTAAGATCTCTTTTTTTCACCTCTGGAATATTGTTAAAATTAGAAACATCCTGTCCAGGAGTAATGCAGAAACGGGTCCATGCATTTGTTACATCAAGGCTGGACTACTGTAATTCTTTACTTTTAGGAAGTCCACAAAATTCAATTGAAAGCCTTCAGTTGATCCTGCAGCAAGAGTTCTGATGAATATTAAAAAGAGAGATCACATTTCTCCTGTTTTAGCTTTTCTCCATTGGCTCCCTGTTAAATCCAGAACAGTTTAAGATCCTCCTCCTTACGTATAAAGCCCTTAAAGTGAAACTGAACCCCATGAAAAAGCATTATCCCGCCACCAGGCAATATTTGAAAAACTCTACCAAAATGGGCAGAGCCAGGAGGCATGGAGGGGGGGATGGCCAAGTGTGGAGCATGAGCCGGGAGGGGTGAAGAGTTGGGGGAGGGTGTCGAAGTCATGGCTGAACCAACCTGAACGGATACAGCGTTTGGCTGCTGAGCTCCATAAAGGCTCTCCTTAACAGAGAAATCATGATGTCCCTTCTACGCCATCATCCAGAGGTAAAGGGAGGCTTTATGCAGCCCAGAGGCCAAACGCCGTATCAGTTCAAGCCGTCGGCTCGCGCTGCCTGAAGCCAGCCGTAGGCTGCTGTAAATCCAGTCTGTTTGTTCTAACTACTTCCACATTTTTTGGTTAAAACCACCTCGCCGTTGCAGTCCTCCATAGTGCGATATACGGATTTCAGTTTCTCTGTTTCTCTTAGTGGAGTGTGCGTTTCACACAAGATAAACATTCCAGCTTGCCACAGGGCAGGGTAAGTGTGTCTGAGAGAGGGAGGGAGTCTCTGTGATACCATACGTAGAGAATATGATATACCACTCTCACAAAATTCAAAGGCAGTACAATACAATGACCATGAACAGCAGCACGAAGACGTTTTTAGACAAAAAAAATGGAGAACTTAACCAGTTTACACGAAAATGTCAAAAAAATGCCCTAAAACTGAAAGATTGTATTGGTAAAGATCTATTTATACAGTTTATAGGCAAAATGGTTTTGGGGTTTAGTTACACTTTAAGGTTTATGTTATTGAATGTGATGACAAGGTAAAAAAAAAGAAGAAATTCCATGTAGCTAAAATATAAGTGCATTTATTTCAAGGAGTCTATGAAGCCACCAAATAGGCTTTGGGGGTCTAGGGACAGAGACCGGGTGGTTAGAGAAAACAGTTGCCATGGGAGCTGATGGAGCATCAATGAACCTTGGACATAATGGAGGTGTAATAGCCCTCCTCCAAGCTGAAGCAGGAGCGTTTGTTGTCCCCTTTCACTACTTGCCACATAGGTAGGTGCTGTGATTGTGTTGTACTGTAGGGTCAAGTTAGTAAAATGAAATCCTATCCAATTTTACTCAGTTCATGTTACATGTCAGATGCCAATTTAGAATATGCTGTAATGTTATGTGATACCTTAACTTTAAATCAAAACAACAATGAGAGCATATGTATTAGTGTCTATCAGGAACAATTTATTTAGTCATTTTGTTAAGCAAAATGTTGTTACACGTCTTCTCATCTGGGGCAGTCGCGGCAGATGACGGCTCATACTGAGCCAGGTTCTGCCGGAGATTTCTTTCTGTTAAAGGGGAGTTTTTCCTCTCCACTGTTGCTGCATGCTTGTTAGTGTGAGGGATTGCTGAGAATTTGCTTTATATGGAGTCTGCATGATCCAGGCTCAACCTCATGTTGATGACTCAATGTAATCTGCTGGGATTCCTTACATAGAAAACTTGACTGATTGGAATGTTTGTATAATTGCATTAAAATTACTTCTGTTGTAAAGTGCCCTGAGATGACATTTGTTGCGAATTGGCGCTATATGAATAAATTGAATTGGAAAATTTTATGTTAATGTTCAAAACTTGAATCACTTACACCATAGACTGGAGCTGACTATGCTGACAGTGCAAAGGAGCATCCCTATGGTTGACCATGTTAATACCCTCCTGAACCTGGTATGGAAGACGTAGCAAGTCTATGAGGGAACTGAGAGGCCTTGGGGAAGAGCTGGGTGTGCGTGTCAATGTGGAGGGACACGCTGGCTTCCACATGTAAACAGGACTCTGCTGACTGTATTGAAGCCTGGAAAGGACCAGAAACTGCAGTGCTTGGGGCAGTTCACAGCAGTCCACCTGCATATGGAACACCTAGCTGCAACATCAACAAATACAGATACCAGGAAGCTAATTATCACAGAGCTAAAATATGAAAAAGGTGGTGTTTGTCCCATTTTTGATGATCAGTGCTGTTTATCTATTCCAAACAACACAGCTTGGAATATTTCTATGTTTGGAATATACAAGGCTCTCATTGCAACTCTGTTTTTAGGTGTCGCTGTCTTTTCATCTGTTCTTATTATGTACGAATTGTTGTTGTATATCTTGTATTAGAGCCAGGGACTCTGCTAAGAATTTTGGGCCCCATGACAAAAATCTTGGCAGGGCCCCCAGCACAGCTGAGATTTTTTTCACATTCATTTACATAAAATCATGCACTTTATGGTATTTTTACTATAATTCTCATATATTTAGGTCAATCAGACCTTATGTGAATCATATATAACTGCTTCTGTATTGTTAGACCACCTTAAATTTATTATTTTGTGTTTGCACTAGCAATGTAAGTGGATTAAAAATTATTTACTCTTATTTTTGCAAATTGTTTGAAAAGTGGTGTTGGACAGATGGCAAAACACAATCAGGATTTATAAAAGATAGGTCTATACATAATAAAATCAGATTAATCCTTGTTTTAGTAGATTATAATTCTTTGCTTTAAGATAAGGGTTTCATTTTAATTTTTGGATCTTTACGTAGCATTTGATTGTGTTGAATTTACATGTATTGTAAAAACGTCAGAATATTTTGGATCTTGTACAGAGTTTATTAAAGCGATACATACATAATGTATGAGAATATTAATAGCTCGGTTTCTCTACCCCAAGGAACACCTAAAGGATTCACTATAAATCGTGGAATCCGGCAGGGCTGTCCCTTTTCTCCCTAATTATTTATTTTAGCTGCTGAGTTATTAGCTATATCTCTTAAAAAAACCTATCCAGATCCCTTTGGTAATAAGAACAAAATTTGAATATTTTCTAAAGCATTGGGATTCCAATTACATTTACAAAATGTGAGCTTATGTCAATACATGATATGGAGTAAACTGACTTATATGGGATTCTAGTTAGCATGAGGTAAAATCTTTGGGAATGATTATAACTAAAGATACTAAAACCAGAGAAGACTTTAATATTTTACATATAATAAAAAAGTAAATCTATACTCAACTACTGGTTGCAGGCAACTCCTTCCAGGCAGACACTCTGATAGAAATCCTCTGCCAGCTACTGTACGAACTACTTTGAGCTGTTTGGGAGGTTTCAGTGCATCTCTTGAAGATGATGTGGAATTGTGTTACTACACGATCCCCTATGTTGTCAAATACAGTATGATCCATCTCTGCCAACCACACTTCACAGAATACTTTCATATTATCTGATCCAGAATGTTTGCAAACTAAATTGAAACAGCGTAAAATCCTTTGTAGAAATGATCATATTATTATTCACATGATAAATATTCAAAATAGTTTTATTAAATTCACATAGTTTTAGGAAAAGTCAGGGACCAACAAGGCTTCATTACTTAATTTGACAAAGTTATTTAATATGCATATTTCAAAAGGGTCATAATTACTGCCTTTGACATTCTAATTTGACTGTTCAGAATAATCAAGACCTCATTTTGACAGAGGCAAGGTCAACTGATAGTCAATATAATATCTTATGTTTGACTGCATTTATAAGTTAACAGAGAAAAAAAGGGGGGTTCTTGAGCTAACGTGGAAAAATGTGAGCAAAGCTCCTGTATCACATCACCATGACGTGAACATCTACAGAGCTACTCCGCTAATGAGTTAGCACTAATTTAAGTCCGAAAACATCACTTTAACTGAATAATGAACACTTTAATGCAGCGGTAACTCACTTCAGAATGTGCTGAAACCATTTAGTGAACCAAAACGCATAAACAACCATCTCAGTTAACCCTCTAGAAGCCGGGTTTTTTTCTATAAAATATTCCATTTTGATATCTCTAGTTCAAACTGTAGCTTTAATATGGTTATAGATAAAGGTACAATGTAAATTAGAAAAATCTTCAGTATGATCCAAAGTTTGTGTAACGAGCAAAATTATACATCTAATTTGCATATTATGACTTTTTTACATTGTTTAAAACTTTTTTTCATCAATAATTTCATTTTTTTTATTTAGATTTTTCTATATATGTATATTTCTACATCTATATGTTTCATTTTTTGGGCTTTTTTTCAAGAACAGGTGGATATATTTGTTTATATCCTTTCTTATGTGGCTCCGTTACTCTATTCACTATATAAAATCAACAGAAAGAAAATATTGGCCACAGAATTTTACAGATCCTTCCCAAAAATAATTAACAGGCTCATCAAATTGTCTGATTCACTGGTGATTCTACTCTTCCTCATCTGTCAAGGAAACCTCGCCAAAATCATCATCATCATCATCTTCACTTGCAGCGGGACAGAGAACTTTACTGCTGTTTACTCGCTCATAAGCAATCTTTTTTCTCTCCTGTTTTCGATCGCATCTGCTATTATTTCCACAGATTTTTACATCCCTCCCACCTCGGTCACAATTAGCATTGTGATGACCACCTTGCTACCCGAACACATACCTTTCTCTCACCGGGAGAACGTGATGCTGAGCTGGAATCTTGCTGCTTTTAGAGCGTCATGGCGAAACGGGACTGGCTGTTGCTGCGGGACATTTTAGTTTCACTTTCTCCCGGGAAAACTGAACAGATCAGAGGTAAATATTTCTCTTCAGAATCTGAATAAGCCAATACTTTCGGGCGGGGAACTCCGACGTCTCGGCCTCATAAGTTTTATCTTTCTAAAAGTCGCTTTCTCTATACTGTGACGGGAGTAACTGCACCTCGCGTCCCCTGCTCGCGGCGCTGACTTAAAGGCCGATATACTCCAAAAGTTTCCATGGTAACACACCCAAAAATGTGTCCAAGATTAAAGGTACACATGTCCGCCATCTCCTGGTGTAAAGTAGTAATTAAATTAGTGGCGCTATCTCCAGCTGTGGCTCGTTAAAGTCAGCAATGTTGCTTGTCGCAATATTGCGACTTTGGCACCTAGAGGGTTAAGCTATTAGACATTGGACATTACATGAAAAAGGAGGAGACTGTGTTGTTAAGAAGTATCGTGTCATTTCCTGTTTGGTGACTCACTCGGTTGAAGCAAGTCGGTGTTTCTCTCTCTCTTGAACTGATCTAATTTTCTCTGTCCAGAAACTTTTCTGAGTTACTTTAACACACAAACACATTAAAACATTTATTTTCTGTTGGTGTTCTTTACGTGTTGGGACTCGTTAAGCATTACACTGGTTTTCTGGGCTCAGTAAGGTACCGCTAGGTTAGCTTAGCTTCACGGCTAGCATGGCTTCGGCAGCTTTGTCTCCTGTTCCTCCATCTCTCTCTGAACCTTTTCCTCTTTCCTGCTGTCTCTGTCAGATGTTTAGCTACTCCTCCGCCTCATTTAGTGAAGGTGGTAGGTGTAATAAGTGCAGCACTTTTGTAGCCTTGGAGGCGAGGGTTTCTGAGCTAGAGGCCCGGCTCCGCGCTGTAGAACAGCCAGGCCCAGCAGTAGCTAGCGCGGAGTCAATTAGGACAGGACCCCTTAGCCGTCCTCAAACAGCTCCCGTGCAGCCGGGATCTGAGGAGAGCTGGGTGGCTGTTCGTAGGAAGCCTAGCGCCAGACCCCAGCCCGCGGCCAACCTCCAGCCCCTTTCTCTGAACAATAGGTTCGCCCCGCTCAGCGACGCACCCGCCGAGCAGGAGAGGTCGATTCTTGTAATTGGCAGCTCCATAGTTAGGAATGTGGCTCCAGAGACACGAAAGACCACCGTCAAATGCCTTCCAGGGGCCAGAGCTGCGGATATTAGGTCCCATCTGAAGCTTTTGGCGAGGACAAACGGCGGTACAGCAGGATCGTTATCCATGCTGGTGGCAATGACACCCGGCGACGGCAATCGGAGGTCACTAAAATTAGCGTAGCTTCGTTGTGTAGGGCTGCCAAAAAGATGTCTGACTCTGTAATTTTTTTCTGGTCCCCTGCCTGATCGTACTAGCGATGACATGTACAGCCGTGTGCTGTTGTTTCACCTTTGGTTGTCAAAGTGGTGTCCAGAAAACGATGTGGGCTACATTGATAACTGATAAAACCTTAAAGTTGCGTTTTAGACCCAGTCCCAACTAAACTCTTAAAATAAGTTTTCCCTCTGATCGCTGCTCCAATTTTAGATATAATGAATCTATCCTTAGTCAATGGATATGTACCACAGGAGTTTAAGATTGCTGTAATTAAACCTCTACTTAAGAATCTCATCTCTTGATCAAAACGACTTAAATAACTATAGACCGATATCTAATCTTCCCTTCTTGTCTAAAATTCTTGAGAAAATAGTGGCACACCAGATATGTGAGCATTTAAACAATAATGAGCTGTTTAAGAAGTTTCAGTCAGGCTTTAGAGCTCATCATAGCACTGAAACAGCTCTGGTGAAGGTTACTAATGATATTCTTATAGCCTCAGACAATGGACTGGTGACCATTCTGGTCCTTTTAGATCTCAGTGCTGCCTTTGACACTGTCGATCACAATATTTTCATAGAAAGGCTTCAAAGTGTCGGTATAATAGGAACAGCACTAGGCTGGTTTAAATCTGATTTGTCTAACAGATTTCAGTTTGTTCAGGTAAATGATAAATCTTCCTCAACCTCAATAGTTAATTGCGGAGTACCACAGGGTTCAGTGCTTGGTCCAATTCTTTTTACTATATATATGCTTCCTATTAGTAAAATAATTAGGCAGCATGGGATAAATTTCCATAGTTAAGCAGATGATACACAGCTATATCTATCCATAAATCTTGATGAATCCAATCAGTTAGGTAGACTACAGGGTTGTCTGGAAGACATAAAAATTTGGATGACTCTAAACTTCTTGCTTCTGAATTCTGATAAAACGGAAGTTGTCGTCTTTGGACCAGAATCTCTGAAAAAGAAACTACTTAGTCAACCCCTTCACCTGGACGGCATTAAATTAGCCTCCAGTAATAAAGCAAAAAACCTCGGTGTCATTTTTGACCAAGATATGTCATTTAGATCTCACATTAAAGCAGTCTCTAGGATTTCCTTTTTTCACCTTAGGAATATTGCAAAAATTAGAACCATCCTCTCCAGGAGTGATGCTGAAAAACTAGTCCATGCCTTTGTTACTTCACGGCTGGATTACTGTAACTCTTTATTATCAGGTAGTCCACAGAATACAATTAAAAGTCTTCAGTTAGTCCAAAATGCTGCTGCTAGGATTCTGATGAATATTAAAAGAGATCACATTTCCCCTGTTATAGCTTCTCTTCAATGGCTCCCAGTAAAATCTAGAATAGAATTCAAGATCATCCTTCTGACATATAAGAAACTAATTAATAATCTAGCTCCATCATACATAAGAGACCTGATTGTTCCATATGTTCCTAACAGAGCCCTTCGCTCTCAGACTGCAGGTTTACTGGTAGTTCCTGGGAATTTTAAAAGTAGAATGGGTGGCAACAAACTTCTGCATCAGTTCTGTTGCTCTTTCTGTGTCTCTGTTCTGTATCTCGGTTCTGTATTCTCCAAACCACAGACGGTCTCGGCAGATGACCGCTTGGCCTGAGCCTGGTTCTGTCGGAGGTTTCTTCCTGTTAAAAGGGAGTTTTTCCTTTCCACTATCGCTTCATGCTTGCTCATTGTGAGGGATTGCTGAGAATTACACGACGCAATCTGCTGTGGTTCTCTAATTTCTACATTAAACATTGTACTGTAATAACTTTGATTAACCAGAAGTGTTCTATTTCTAGGGCCATATCCAGGAGGTCAATATAGAGAGGCTAAAAGGAACCAAGGTGGGTTAGGGTGGGTCTGGGACTGTAACATCAAATATTATTTATTTTATAAAATAAATAAAGGTAGTTATGGGATAAAATAATATTACAAATCAATTACCTACACAAATACCTGGTGTGGATATAAAAAAATAAAAAAGCTAAAAAATAAAATCACACAGATCATAAAAAAAATTACAGTTAAAAAATGAAAGTTAAGTTGTGATGAAAACTCTTGTTCATTACATTTAACTTCATAATTGCAACCACAGGTGTTGTATTCATTGTTGCAAAACTTGTTCTGTATATTGTTTGTTTGTTATCAAAACCATTGATATGAAGATCAAACCTGATATTATGTAAATAGTTTTCTGATCAGTAACAAATATAACAATTTCTTATCCACCCATATCAATTGCATGCTAAAAGGGACTATAAGGAAGTTTGAATTTTTGTGATTGCAATTGTACCAACAGGCCAAACACATAACTGCAGCCTTAACGGTAAGCTTGTGCATGAAGTGTGCATGTTGTACGTGCACTCGCAAGCGATCATAAACATCAGCTAAGTCAGTTAGCTCCGTACTTGACACCAGAGGGGGAGAGGGACACCAGGGTCAGCCAGCTCGGTGCACATGCTGAATTTACCAAATGATGCCTTCAGATCTGGAAATTAGGTGCTGTAGACTTATAATTTCATTAAATAAATTTCCTGAGTTCAGTTTTGAATGTTTTCAGTCTTTGCTAGGGGATCACATATCAAGTCCTGGAAAAATGTATTATTTATTAATTTTCTTCCACCAAAATGGAGAGGGCATTTGGTTATCTTCATTATCTGTCCTCTGCGTTGATGTGTCTGCACCAATTCAGCTGTAGGAGTGATGATTCCAGAGAGAGGACCCAGGGCCCTGGGCTCATCTGGCTGAATGTTTCTCCTTTTTGGGAGTCCCCCTGCTGAGCTGAGGCGCTTCTCTAAGGCTACATTCGCACTGCAGGTCTTAATGCTCACTTCCAATTTTATGATCAAATCCGATTTTTTTGTATATTTGTTTTCACTACAGATAAAATGCGACAGCAAACGCGCTCCAGTGTGAACGTTTCACGGCTCCAAAGCGTCCCGCATGCGCAGAAGAAGATGAGACGTCACCACAGTACGTCACACACAATGCGCTCTGTTTTACTGAAGTAAAAATGGCGGCTACAGATGTAAGCGTTTTTTCTGCAGTCTATCAATTCTTGCATAGTCGGAACCGACGGAATTTTGACAAATTGTTTAGAGAAAGAATACCCACAAGAAAAAGGAGAGCTCGTGCTTTAACAATGGCCTTGATTGGAGCAGTGGCTGCTACCTCCGTGTTTTCTCCGTCGCTGATTATTGACGTCACTGACATGCTGTCTCGTGTCAGTGACGTATAAGACGGATTTAAAGCGACATGGCCATTCAGACCTCAGCCACTTTCAAAAACATCAGATATGTATCGGATTCATTACCACATACTGAAGTGACCTGGGGTGCATTTGAAAAAAATCGAATTTGTGCCGTTCTGACCGCCAGAAAAAGATCAGATATGGGTCGCATAGGGGCAAAAAAGTCGGATTTGATGTGCTTTCACCTGCAGTGTGAACGTAGCCTCATATTCTTGTCTGCAGCTCTGGGATGTAGCCATAGTCTTTGGTCTCTTTTACAGAATGAACACTGTAATGCTGTGACTATTTAGTGTAGACTCGTTTGTGTCTAAAAAACATTAATGTAGACATGTGACAAAGTTAGCTATTTACTGGGAAAGTGGTTTTATTCTTTTCTGACAAATAGGTCACAACAAATAAGGGTCAATCATACTTTGTACACAGCATAAAAAGTACCACAGCAGTGCCCCAAGGAGCTGTTAGTTATCCAATCCTTTTCACTTTGTACACAAATAAATGTAGAAGTACACAATCCAATATTTTTTTTTATTTCAAGCGACACTAATATTTTGAGTTTACTCAAAGCTTTTAAAAATCTATCTAAGTATTTTGAGAAAATCAATTTGTTTCGCTGTTGGTGTGTAATTATTTTTTTTTTTACTAAAAGAGATTATCTTTGATCCCAGAGGGCTGATGTCAATTGATTGAGTCATCATTGAAGGCTGTGCAATACAAAAGATGGAATCTGTAAAATATGTTGGTGTCAAGCTGTGAAGCAAAAAAGTAATCAATTTAAAAATTCCTTTATACCTATATCAGTGGGTCTTCTGAACAATCACAGATGTAAGTAGAGGAGCATTTTTGTAATAAGTGTTTGAATGTTTTGATGAATTTTGTTCATGGTGTGATTCATAGGAGGTGTAATACGATTGTTGAATGTACTACTACTAATCTACATAGCTGCTTGCTTTGATTATCTTTGGTTGGGTTGTGCAAATGTGACTGTTGTCCTGCTATTGGTGCTGCTTCTCATATTTGCATACAATCATAGTTGTTTTGTTTGGATATATTTACTATAGTATTTTAAAGTTCTACAAGCCCAAGACAAATTTCCATTTGCAGTCAATTTTATCTAATCTAAATATTGGAAATATTATATTTATGAATAATAAATATATTAGAGCAATAAAGTATGACTTGGTCTTGCTGTTCGCATGCACTGGGCGATGGTTATGGTGTTCGTAGTCCAATGCAGCAAGGAATGTCCTGGCTTCATAGACGCCATTTGAGAATGCAAGGCGTATATCAAGATGTGGTTCTGGAAAGATTCAAGTTTAGAAGTGGTCCTCCAACAAGACAAAAAAAGCAGCGTCTGTAGAGCAAATAAAATTCACCATAGTGCTACAGTATGTATATATATATATATATAAATCCTGGGTCTTCCTCTGGGTCTCATCCCGGTGGGACGTGCCTGGAACACCTCATCAGGGAGGCGTCCCGGAGGCATCCAGACCAGATGCCCGAACCACCTCAACTGGCTCCTCTCGATGTGGAGGAGCAGCAGGTCTACTCTCCGGATGACCGTGCTTCTCCCCCTATCTCTAAGGGAGAACCCAGCCACCCTGCGAAGGAAACTCATTTCAGCCACCTGTATCCGCGATCTCGTTCTTTCAGTCACCACCCAGCGTTCGTGACCATAGATGAGGGTAGGAATGTAGATCGACCGGTAAATTGAGAGCTTTGCCTTTCGGCTCAGCTCTCTCTTCACCACGACAGACCGGTACAGCGCCCGCATAACTGCAGACGCCTTACCAATCCGTCCATCGATCTCCCGCTCCATTTTTCCCTCATTTGTAAACAAGACCCCCATACACCTAAACTCCCCCCTTTGAGGTAGGACCTCATCCCCGACCCGGAGAAGGCACTCTTCCCTTTTCCGGCTCAAGACCATGGTCTCGGATTTGGAGGTGCTGATCCTCATCCCAGCCGCTTCACACTCGGCTGCGAACTGCTCCAACAAGAGCTGTAGATCATGTTCAGCTGAAACCAACAAGACCACATCATCTGCAAAAAGCAGAGACCCGATCCTGAGGTCACCAAAACGGATCGCCTCAACACCTTGGCTGCGCCTAGAAATCCTGTCCATAAACGTTATGAACAGGACCGGTGACAAAGGGCAACCTTGGCAGAGTCCAGCTCTCACTGGAAACGAGTCCGACTTACTGCCGGCAATGCGAACCAGACTCTGACACCGTTCATATAGGGACCTAACAGCCCGTATTAAAGGGCCTGGTAACCCATACTCCCAGAGTACCCCCCACAGGACACCCCGAGGGACACGGTCGAACGCCTTCTCCAAGTCCACAAAGCACATGTAGACCGGTTGGGCGAACAAATTTTTCATGACTATTGACTCCTAGAAAATTGCCCTTGGGCAAATTCGACTCTTTGGATTATCTAACCATAAAGGATTCAAACAAAGCTTTATTCCAAACATTATATAAACCACCAATACTTAACTCTAATTTCTGCAATAATTTTATATGAGTAACTTTCTTTGTTTGAAAAGCGCTTTATAAATAAAGTTTGATTTGATTTGATAATGACTTTCTGTCTGTAACATGTATTGAATATAATACATTTAATCATTGTGGGTGACTTTAATATCCATATTGACAACCAACAAGATAATCAAGCAACAATATTAAATTACACTCTTCATAACTTCGGCCTGACCTAGTATGCCAAACAGCCAACACACAATGGAGGACACACTCTAGACTTAATTATTAGCAAATATTTAAATATCTCTATTTCTTTACTTGATACTACGCATTTTCTTTGAGAGCTCCATCTCTACCAAAAGTTCGA
Source organism: Apricaphanius iberus (assembly GCA_028564705.1). NCBI lineage: Eukaryota > Metazoa > Chordata > Actinopteri > Cyprinodontiformes > Aphaniidae > Apricaphanius > Apricaphanius iberus. Next base: position 62,604 of record JAPXFQ010002232.1, on the reverse strand, counting down.
GTTACAATGAGGCGACTGTAAAACAATGTTTTCAAGGGGACAGTTCAGGTAAAACTTTTAAACAAATTTACTCTCCTACCACACACCCCTCATCCCCCAATTCCACATCTGTAAACAAACTGGGGGAAAACCTCTCAGCAAAAACCTCAGACGATATTATTATATGATTATCGATACCTTTGCTCCAGCTAAAGCTAAACTAGTTTTGGGTAGAAAGGATTCTCCATTGACTAGGGATCCACTAAAACGTTTCGGGTTTCGGGGCTGGTCATAGTACTGAGACTGCCCTTCTCAACGTTTTTAATTATGTTTTGCGCTCAACGGATTCGGGGTCTTATGTCCTCCTGGTCTTGCTGGACCTTACAGCGGCGTTTGATACTGTTGACCATTCCATTCTTCTGTCCCGACTGAACCAGGTGGTGGGCATTCAATGAACTGCCCTCAACTGGTTCAGATCTTACCTTATTGACAGAAGTTTTTGTGAGGTTGGGGGATTACTCATCTGTAGCCTCCTGTCTGCCCTGCGGGGTCCCCCAGGGCTCTATTGTAGGACCTCTGCATTTTAACCTTCATTTTCTCCCTTTGGCAGCCATTTTTAGACAATACGGCCTGTTTAATCACTTGTATGCTGACGATTGCCTGAACGATGTAAAGGGCTGGCTTCCTAACAATTTTTTACATTTCAACTCGTCCAAGTTGGAGGGGATTTTATTTGTTCCTCCCTCTTCCACTTCATGTAGTCCTGTTCTGCTGCCCTGTTTTTCTAATTTATTGAAGCCGACTGTTAAAAACGTTAGAGTTATTTTGGACCCTGAATTGCGGATGGACTCCTACATCAGTCAGGTGGTTCGTTCTTGCTTTTTTCAGCTTCGCCGGCTGTCTAAAATGAAGTCCATCCTAGGCGCGACTTCCATATAGTGATCCACGCATTTGTAATCTCGCGTTTGGACCATGCAAACTCCCTCTTTTATGGATCTACCACTGCTGCAGTGGCGCGCCTTCAGCTGGTGCAAAATGTGGCCCCCTGCCTCTCAACTAGCACTAAACGGACGGAGCATATTAATCCTGTCCTGGCCCGCCTGCACTGGCTCCCGGTGCGTTATCGGATACAGTTTTAAAGATTTTATCTTAAAGGTTTTTAAGATTTTACTTTTTGTTTTTAAATCACTTTACTTGTATGTGCCCCCTTACTTGTCTCAGATGGTTCAGCCCTACATACTGGGTTGGACCCTTCGGTCAGCAGACCACCGCCTCTTGCAGGTCCCAGGGGTTCGGGTGAGGAGACCTGGAGAACGTGCATTCTCGCTCTGTGTGCCTCATCTTTTGAACCAGCTTCCTTTGGCAGTGAGGATGGCACCCTCTGTTTCTGTTTTTAAATCACGCCTGAAGGCTCACTTTTATTTCTTGGCTTTTAATTTGGCCTAGTCTGCTATATCCCTGTTTATTTTATTTTTTGTTGTTTTATGGTATTGTGCTATTTTAATATTTCTTTTGAGTGTTTGGTTGTTTATGTTTTTAATACTGTACAGCACTTTGGTCGGCCTCGGCTGTGTAGAAATGTGCTTTATAAATAAATTGGTATGGTATGGTATAGTATACATAGTATAAAAAGGGTTGTCGACGAGCCCAAAGAAAATAGCCGCAAACAAAATTCCTGGTTCACTTTGAGAACTAAAAAAACAGGCTGAACAGATACTGTTTAACCTTAAAAGATGCAAGGGAATCGTTCTTTCTGAACTCATTAACAGAAAAAGTAATAATGTGCGAACTGTGTTTGCAACAGTTGAGAGACTCACTAATACTCCAATAACAGTAGCTCTGAAACTAAACTCCGCCAGGGCCCGCAATGAATTTACTAGCTATTTCACCCAAAAGATTCTAACAATCAGATATTCCGTCTATGCTTCAGTACAAAACCCACTACCAATATCATCCCCAATCAACATCAAATTAGAAAAAAAGTCTGTATTCCATGAGTTAAACCAAATCAGCCTTGATGAATTCAATGAGCAATCAAGACTCCTCCTCCTACTGCCTTGATGGACTTAATTGACTCCGGGGTCACGTAAAGGCAATTACAAGGTCAGCTTTCTATCACCTAAGGAACATTTCTAGGATTAAAGCACTGATGACATAAGGAGACCTAGAAAAACTCATCCATGCGTTTCTCTCTAGTTGCCTTGATTATTGTAACCGTATTTTCACAGGTCTGCCTAAAAAATCAATCAGACAACTGCAGCTAATCCAGAATGCTGCTGCTCGTATTTTCACTAAAACCAGGAAAGTTACACTGGCTCTCTGTAGCTCAGAAAAAAGACTTCAAAGTGTTTTTATTAATCTATAAATCATTGAATGGGTTAGCACCAGAGTACATTAAAGATCTGCTGTCATGGTACAAACCTTCCAGATCACTTAGATCCTCCAGCTCTATTCTAATGATCATTCCCAGAACCAGAACCAAACATGGAGAAGTAGCTTTCGGTTTCTATGTTCCCCATATCTGGAACAAACTGCCGGACGACTGCAAAAGTGCAGAGACACTGAAATCTTTTAAATCTAAAGAAAGTTTTCCCTGTTGTTAAGTCTGATCTGATTTAAATATTTAACTCATCCCTCCTGTCAGGTGTCTTCCTCCAGGCCTTAAAACAGCAGTTATCAAGACACTACTGAAGAACACACGGATGCAGAACTAATGGCCAATCTCTAATCTCCCATTCATCAACAAGATTTTTGAAAAAGCTGTGCTTCAGCAGTTAAATAGTTTTCTAACTACGAACAACTACTTTGATACCTATCCGTCTGGTTTCCGTGCTGATCACAGCACTGAGACTGCCTATGTCAAAGCTTTCAAAGACATTCACATTAATACAGACTGTGGTAGAACAACAGTGCTTGTTTTGTCAGACCTCAGTGCAGCGTTTGACAATCTTGATCATAAAATACTACTGGAACAACTGGAGAGCAGGGTCGGACTCTGGTACAGTACTTGGCTGGTTTGAGTGCTACCTGAAGACAGGGATTTCTTTGTTTCAGTAGCAAACTTTTCATCAAAACAAACAGAAATCACATGTGGGGTTCCCCAAGGCTCCATCCTGGGGTCTCTTCTATTTAATATCTACATGCTCCCACTAGCCCAGATTATAACAACCAATAAGATTAATTACCATAACTATGCAACTGATACTCAGCTGTACATTACAATGTCACCAGGTGACTATGTACGATTCAAGCACTAAGTAATTGCATAGAGCAAATCAATAGCTGGATGTCCCATAACTTTCTCCAGCTGAACGGAAACAAAACTGAATTAGTTTTTGCACATAATGAGGAACGATCAAAAGTCAGTACACAGCTTCAGTTGATACAACTAGAAACTACTAATCAGGCGTGTAATATAGGAGTAATAATGGAATCAGACCTGAAACTCCAGGGTCACGTAAAGGCAATAACAAGGTCAGCCTTCTATCACCGGAAGAACATTTCTAGGATTAAAGTTTTAGACTATTCTTTAAAGACTATTTTCACAAAAGGACCAACATCTCACTACCCAAGGAGCTCTTTGACGATTATTTGGTGCCTGATGATTTACTACTTTTACTAGCAGTCAAGCCAATCTTTAAAATTTCCTTGAAATATCTACATGATAGGAAGAATGCAGAAAAAATAACTTAATAGGTCTAGATATCTTACCTTTTTGGAGAATGTTTTTATGTTTCACCTTTACTTCAATGTAAACCCAAATTAGTAATCATTACTAAAGCCCCTCATGGAAAGTGATTGCACTGGGATATCTAGTTTAAAAAAAATCAAAGCCCAAACAAATCAAGCTCTGTTTACATAAAGTCTTGTATCCAAGACAATCCATTACCAGAGAACTCAAGGTTTTGAAGCGGTTTACGAGTAATTGCCTTACACATTAATCGTGTTTATTTTTAATCATTACTCATCTTTATAAGTATTTAGTTCTTTTTTCTTTTTACTTTTTATTTATAAACATGTACATAGAACATGGGATTGTCATGGGTGATACAATTACAATCAAAATATTCTATTACACATACATAATGTACATACACTTACATCGTAACCAAATGTCACACTTATCAATTTTTCCAAGCGTTCCTTACAGTCTTCCCACTGAAGTCTTAAAATAAAAGTAAGTTTCTCCATACAATAAATTTCGTGAATAGACCCGTGCCATTGGATCAATGTTGGAGAATCTAGTTGCATCCACATTCTGGTTATGGCTTTCCTACCACTAGCCAGGAGAATCTTCAACAAGTATCTGTCCTTATGCAAGACAGTTTTCGGAATTTTGCCGAGATATAGAATAACAAAGGAAAATTCTAAATCCACCCCTATTATTTTATTTATTTTGGATAGTACCTCCCTCCAAAATGACTGAATTTTCGGACAGGCCCAAAAAATATGAACATTGTTACCCATAGGTGTTACACATTTTTTCCAACAAAAGCCTCGGCTCTGTGTGCCTGTTCGTAGAGCTGTGAGTTTAGGAGTTATAAAAAATCTCACTACATTCTTCCAGCCGAGCTCTCGTAGAGATCTCGAGTTTGCAGTGGTTGCTTGTGTCTCACATATATCTCTATCCAGGTCTCTTCTGATATTTGAATTTCTGACTCCTCCCATTTTTGTTTAATGGATAACGTAGAATGATTTTTAGAGGCTTGTATACTTCCATATATTCTTGAGACCAACTTTTTATTATCTTTCTTTTTATATGCCTCATGAAATATAGAGATTAAATTGTATTCCTTCTCCTCCTTGATTTGTAGTTTTTTTTATTATTGTAGTCTCTGACTTGCAGGTATCTAAGGAAATCCTGCTTCTCTAGCCCAAATGTGTCTCATAACTCTGAAATGTTCAGTTTGAGCTGAGTGTACAATAGGACGTGATCCCTTTCCTGATCCACTGTTTAAAGTCCCCGTCCAATCTAGCAGGTTCAAATTCTGGGTCAAATGCTATCCAATTCAAGACTTTTACCCGTTTCTCTATTTGCAACTTGTCCGAAACCTTAAACCATAATTTGAGAGTGAATATAGTGCATTGATTCAAACTGTTATAATATTTTTCTGCATGGTTTTTATTTCCAGTAATAGATTGTACTGGAATTTTTAACTGCGTAGTTTCCAGGCATTTCCATTTAGATTCATAATTTGGGGAGCACCAGAGTACTAAGGGCTTCAACTGTGCGGCATAATAATAATCTTGTAAACATGGTAAAGCTCTCCCTCCCTTCTCTTTTTTTAGCTACAGAGTCTTGAACTGAACCCGATGTCTTCTACTGTTCCAAATGAACCTCGAGATCCAGGCATTCCATTCATCAAATTGTTTTTGGGGCACCTCTAGAGGCAGAGACTGGAAGAGAAAAAGAAGTCGTGGCAGCACGGACATTTTAATGATTTCTATTCTATTACTCATGTCTAGTGGGAGGAGGGTCCATCTTAAAATATCAGATTTGATCTCTTTATTAATAGGGCCATAGTTATTTTCAAAAAGTTTTGACATATCTTTAGTAAGGTTTATTCCTATTCCTATTTTATTTTGGGTGAGTCCCATTTAAAATTGTATTTCCCTTTAATATCTGGGTGGGGAATATAGTTAAATGTGAGGGTTTGGGTTTTTTGAATATTAAGCTTATATCCGGAGTATAATGAATTGAATTATGAATTATTGAATTATTTTAGCAGGGACATCAATTTTGGGATACCTGAGTCTGGGTTTGTAATAAAAAGCAAAACATCATCTGCAAACATACACATTTTGTGTTCTTCTCCTCTAATCATAGTCCCCTTTATCCTAGAGTCCTCTCCAATTGCTTGAGTGAGGGGCTCAATAAACAATGAGACTAGAGTCGGGCTCAGGGGACAGCCTTGGCGTGTCCCTCTTTCCAAATGAATAGTTTGTGAAGGGTTTCCGTTAACCCTGATCCTGGCTGTTGGGGAGAAGTATAATGCTCTAAAACAATAAATAAAATCATCTTTGAAGCCGAATTTAGCAAGTACCCTGTATAAATATTCCCAACCCACCGAGTCAAATGCGTTTTCGGCATCTAGGCTAATTAACATTGCACTGATCTTCTCTGATGTAATATGACTCACCACCTGTAGAGTTCTCCTCAAATTATCCTGTGTCTGTCTGTTTAGCACAAACCCTGTTTGGTCCAAATCTATCAGCTCCGGGACAATGGATTCCAGTCTCCTAGATAGGATTGAAGCAAATCATTTATAGTCTACGTTCAAGACTGATATTGGTCTGTATGAGCTGCATTCATTTTTATCTTTCCCTTCTTTCAGGATGATAGAGATAACTGCTTCCTTCCATGATTGGGGGGCTTCTCCTGTTCTCAGAAACAGTTAAGCAGAACTGGTGTTATCTGTTGTTTAAATGTTTTGTACCACTCAGGAGGATAACCGTCCGAACCTGGAGCCTTATTGGCTTTGTTTAGTTCTTCAATTTTTATCTCAGCCATAATTTTTTTTATTTTGTTGTTCTCTTATAGATGGTAAATCTAGTGAATTTAGAAAGCTCTCTATTGTTGTAATATCTACCATGGTCGGTTGGTTATATAGTTCTTTATAATATTGTTCGAAAGCATGTTGAATCTCCTCTATTTCACTGCAAACGTTTTGTGTCTTTGGGTTTCTGATCTTATAAGTCATGTTTATCCCCCGCTGTTTTTGAGTCCTCCAGGAGAGCAGTTTCCTTGCCCTATGCCCTGTCTCATAATACTTTTGTTTGGTAAATTTAAGTTGTTTTTCAATTTCATCATCATATATGCCATTTACATCCTGTTTAATTTTGTTTATTTTAATTAATATTAGTGGATCTCTTTGTTCCATGTGTCTAGTTTCTAATAAGTTCATTTCCGCTTGTAGTTCTACAAGTCTTCTCTGTTTTTCCTTTTACGAAAAGCTGCGAGGGCAATAATTTTGCCTCGAACAACTGCCTTTGCTGCGTCCCATAAAATATTTGGAGACACCTTCCCACCTTCCAAAGGGCTCAGAGGCCTAAATGTTGTCATCTCAGGTGGTGTATTTAGTTCAAATTTAAGTAAATTTAAGTAAAAACGGCAAACTATAGCACTTATCTCTTGAATATATAGGGTTTAACTTAAACAGATCTGAGAGTTAATGACACTTTTCTTTTGAGACCCAGTGTAGTTCCAAACGAGGGGGTTGGACCTAGATCATCACGGAATGATATTTTAACTAACAGTCACTGAGTTCAGCTTCTGTACAGGCACATGGCTGCAGTCACTCACCCTGCAATGCGTGAAAATGTTTACCCTCAGGTGTTTCAGTCTCCAGCGGCGGTTGCTCCAGGTGGAGCACGCTGAAAGCTCCGCAGTCTCTCTCTTATCTGCCCTTGGTCCACTTCCCGTCTGCGGCGATCAGCACCTGCCCTCTCCCACGCTGCAACTCTCCGCTGCTTCAGCGTTGCAGGGTCAGGCTCCTTAACGAACTCCATAGAGAATCCTCTCTTCTTCAGGTCTTTAGCCGCCTCTGCTGCGCTTTCGTAGATCTTTGTGCCGCTGTCAGAAAACACCTTTAACTTGGCTGGATGTGGCGTTTGGAAACGGATCTCTTTTGCTTTAAGCTCTCTCAGTACTCCCACATATGCCTTTCTTTTCTTCAGTATTTTGGGGGGGTAATCTTGATCAAAATAGATCCTTTTCCCCTCGTAACAAACCTCTTTCTTTTTCCACGCCATGCGCATTACCTGTTCTTTCACTATGAACTCGAGGAAGCAAATTACCAGTGATCTCGGCGGAGCGTCTTGAGGGGGCTCTGGGGGAAGTGCCCGGTGGCAGCGCTGTATTCCGAGGTCCATATCTGCGACTGGCGGCCGACTTATGATTTTATTAGTTTTCTTACAAACTCCGAGAGATTGGGCCCCTCTGAATCGTCTGGTACTCCGTATATACGGAGATTGTTGTGGCGCGAGCGTGCTTCTAGCTCGGTTAGCTTAGCCTGCAGGCCCTCTTGGTTCTCTAGTGCCTGGGTGAGAGCCTCCTTTGCTGTCGTATCCCAGTCTACAATATCGGATATGCGCTTCTCGGCCTCGTCCACTCTTGCTATGATGGCTTGTAGCTCACCTGTAACTTCTTCGAATTTTTGGTTGATTTCTCCTCTAAACTCGCTCAGCTCCTTCTTCATGTCGTTACGGAAGGAATGTCTAAATTCACTCATTTCACTTTTCACATCCGACCTGAGCGCACGAATCTCGTTGTATATGGCCTGCGTGACGGGGTTAGCTTCTTCCTTGTCAGTGTCGCCATTGTTCTCATCGCTTTCCTCGTCGCCGTGGTGTTTTTCTTCGACATTCTCTCCTCTTTCACGTCTTGAGCCTTGTTTACCTTTACTTATTTGGAGTCCAGGGAGCGCTGTTAAGGACCTTCTATGACTCTGTGGTGGCCTCCGTAATTTTTTACAGTACTGTATGTTGGAGCAGCAGTTTATCGACAGCTGAGAGGAAGAGGTTGGATAAACTAATCAGGAAGGCCAGCTCTGTTCTAGGATGCAGCATGGATCCAGTGCAGGTGGTGGGAGACAGAAGGACTCTGGCTAAAATAACATCTCTGATGGACAGAGTCTCCTACCCCATGACTGGAAATGTTGTTGAACTGCAGAGCTCCTTCAGTGACAGACTGCTGCATCCTAGATGCACAAAGGAGCGTTTCCGCAGTTCCTTCCTCCCTGCAGCTGTCAGACTGTACAACCAAAACTGCTCCCAACAAATATAAATATTTTACACCTGCACTGTATCTTACATTTTGCACTAAACAACCACACCGATATAATTTGCACATTATTTTCACCTGATGTACATATTCTGTGTACATCAGGACTATTAAAGGATTATTCTATTCTATTCTATTTCTTTGCTTATCCCCTTCCATGTTAAGTCTCTGCGCAGTTTTTATAAACTAATGCTATTCAGAGGGGATTAATATCCGACCGGTTGGGAGCTTGGTGTTTAGGCTGCCATTCGCTTCAGCGTCACCCGGAAGTCCCATAAGTATTTAGTTCTGATGTTTAATAAGCATCTCCTGAATTCTTCACCATCTGTATCATGCCCAGTAGGCTACCCCTCGATTTCCCATTTAAAGCGAACACCTTCTACAAAGAAACCAGGAAACCTTGCATTTTTCCCTGACAATGTCTAAGCATTCCAAATCCAACTGCTTCTTGTTAATACATTTAAACTAAACTCAGTCTCTATGTTCTTTCTTTATATGGGTCAGAAAACTAAAAACTACATACATACATACATACATACATGCATGAATGACAGGGAGACAGTTTGAAACTAATCTTTGGGTGAAAAAGTTTTCCAAGGGTGGTGATGGAGTAGGAGAAGGCCGCTTGAAAAGAGTCTCCCGGTTGAACTGTTAATATTTCCTTGTAAACACCACATTTTTTCGTAAAAGTGACAGACTGTAGTCTAAGGTTCCACTTATTAGTGAAATGAGCGGTTCGAAATCTAAAGTGAGCAACACGGCGAGCTGCACCGTTACTCGTGCCGGGACTGCTACTGTAGCTGGCAAACTTGCTAAGATGGCGGCTGCTAGCTCGGATACCAGCAACACACCTGGGGACTCGCTGGACATTTTATCAGCGAGCCAGCTGGTTTCTGAATTGGAGAAACAACGAACCACGCTCCGGAATGACATGTTAATGCTAATCCAGGAGTCGATGAAGCCATTGCAGGCCTCGGTGGATGCACTCTGCGAAACGGTGAATCATTTTAATGGCCGTCTTACTGCTGCAGAGGCCCTAGCTGGGGACAACTTTGAGCGCATAGCAAGCACGGAAAAGGCAGTGAAGATGCTGGAAGCCCAGAACAAGTCCCTCCAAGACCGCCTCGATGACCTTGAAAACAGGTCCCGTAGAGTCAACCTCCGGATAATTAACATCCCTGAGGGGAGTGAAAAAGGACGAGATCCGACCGAGTTCATATCTGATCTGCTGGCAGAAAACCTCGGCCCCGAAGTCTTTTCCAAACCCCCGGAGCTCGAGAGAGCACATCGTTCCCCAGCCCTTAAATTTGCACCCGGAGGTAGACCCAGGCCGTTCCTAATATGCTTTCATCGTTTTCAGGAGAGGGAGAGGGTTCTTCGCTGGGCCCGTCAACACGAGCTTAAACACCGTGGAACAACACTGCGGGTGTACCCTGACGTCAGCGCCATTACTGCAAAGAAACGAGCTGCCTTCAACAAAATAAAGCAAGCCCTCTACCAGAAAGGCGTGAAGTTCAGGCTTCTCTTCCCGGCCCGCTTGCAAGTTTCATATGAGGATGAAACACTCACGTCTGAGACTCCGGAGGAAGCGCATGCGTTTTATAAAGAACGAGTGATGGGTAAAGAGTAGGACGCAGGTGTTGTTTATATTGCTCATGTTCACTTGCGCATTAGAGACTTTTTGTATTTTGTTCGGTCACTGAAGGATCTTTGTTTACTTTCACTTGCGCTATGGGTGGTGTTGTTTCCTCTTATGTCCTGATTAGGGTGGTAAACATGTTAAATTGATGCACTCATACCCATCTTTCAAGGATTACCTTAATAGACACTTATTTTTTATTTTATTTTTATTTTTCCCCACCGCTACTAACTCTTTTTGTTAACTTGTTTTTATCTATGCCATGCACGGTCCTGTGATTAATTTGATTTATTTTCTTCTTTTTTTTCTCTCTTTTTTTGTTCTTTGATTACTTATTTTTCTTCAATTTTACTTTATAAATTTTTTTCTTTTCTCAAGTGGGGTGGTTTCTTTAACTTGAGGTCTATATGGAGGCCACCCTTATTGATGGCTAGTTTACCTAAGTGAAATGTTAAGTTTTATCAATGACTCCCTACATTCACAAGTCGTTCTTTTAAAAATCTGGTGTATGTGTTCTACATTGTTCACCCGGTTGATCTCTCGCACAAGAGAAGGTCATGGAAGTAGAAAGTGCTATCCCGTTGGGATTGAAGATGTGGAGGTGTTTGGTTGGTATGGGGAAATGGGGGGTGGGAGGGATAGGGAGGGATGCTCTAAAATGTATTTTTTTCTTTTCTTTTTTTCTTTTTTGTTGTTTATCCTCCTTTTTGTTTGGCTCAGTAATCGCCTCAGGCCTGGAAGACGTATTGCTCCTTTTTGAATGATATGATGATTCAGGGTAACAATCTTCGCTTTATATCTTGGAACCTGAAAGGTGCCAACCAGCCCATTAAACGTAACAGGGTAATGACCCATTTAAAGCAACTCAGGGCTGATATTTTCTTTTTACAGGAAACTCACCTCTGCTCCTCAGAGGTTAACCGTATTAAGCGACCCTGGACAGGGCATGTATTCCACTCTAAGTTACCTAAGGGCAAGGGGTGCGGGTATCCTCATAAATAAAAACGTTCTGTTTGAGTTATCAAACTCTGTTGAAGATCCTAATGGTCGATTTGTAATTATTACTGGTAGACTTTGTGGCACTCCTGTGGTTATGGCCTGTGTATATGCACCGACACTGGATGATGATAGATTTATTACAAGTTTTTTCTCTTCTCTTCCTAAAGTTGACAACCACTATTTAATTATTGGTGGCCATTTTAATTTAAATCAATACCCCTTCCTAGACAGGTCTTCCTCTAACCCTCAGGTGTTATCCAAATCAGCTAAAGTTCTTGACACATACAAGATCAGTCTTGGTTTATTTGACCCATGGAGAGCTGAATCCAATTCGGACAAAGCTTTTTCCTTTTTCTCACACGTCCATCGTACATATTCACGGATAGACTTTTTTCTCGTGGATAATTTTTTTTTATCAGAAGTCCGCTCCTGTGAATACCACAGCATTGTTATTTCGGACCACGCCCCCGTTTCTGTAGATATTAACTTCCCAAGTCGTGTCCCCCCCAATAGACAGTGGAGACTTAACTCTTCTTTTTTGGCGCAGGCCTCCTTTAAAGACTTCCTTCATAGCCACATCTCCCTGTTTTTCGAGACTAATGATTCCCCAGAGATATCTAGAGGCACTCTTTGGGAAACTTTTAAGGCGTATATGCGCGGACAAATTATATCATATATCTCGTCCTTAAAAAGGGCAGAAAGGGTGGAGTCTGAGACACTTACCAACAAGATACTCAGTATAGACAACCTGTACGCTTCATCTCCCACCCCTGCTCTTTATAAAGTACGCCTGCAACTACAGTCGAAATTTGATTTATTATCCACGAGTAAAACACAGAGACAATTGTTCCTTGCTAAACAACGTTTCTTTGAGACTGGGGATAAAGCAGGAAGATTATTAGCGCATCAAGCCCGTGCAGCCACACAATGCAGACTGATCCCCAAGATCAAATTAGCGTCAGGTGTAACTACATCAGATCCTGTAGAGATCAATAAGACATTTTGTTCTTTCTACTCTAACCTCTACTCCTCACAGTGCCCCCCGGATGTTTGGGATGGAGTAAACCCTCTAGATAGGATTGTTTATCCTAAAATAAACGTGGATTCATATAGAGAGTTGGAAAGTCCGATTTCTATCAAGGAAGTACAGGAGGCAATTATGTCTCTCCAAAGCGGTAAAACTCCGGGGCCTGATGGGTTCACTGTTGAGTTTTTTAAGCTATTCTCTGTCACAATTGCCCCAGCCCTGCAAAGAATGTATAATGAATCCTTCGCTAAGGGCCTCCTGCCCTCCACCCTGTCGGAGGCCTCCATTTCTCTCCTGCTTAAGAGCGATAAGGACCCTCTTCTGTGTGGTAGCTATAGGCCCATCTCCCTCTTAAATGTTGACCTAAAGATCCTGTCAAAGATCCTGGCCCAACGCCTACAGCGAGTCCTACCAAGTATAATATCGACTGACCAAACAGGTTTTATGCTTGGAAGACACTCATTTCACAACACAAGGAGGCTCCTAAATATCCTTAATTCTTCAAGTTCAAACACTCCAGAGGTGGTTGTCTCTCTTGATGCGAAAAAAGGCCTTCGACAGGGTGGAGTGGAGATTCCTTTTTTTCGCTTTGCAAAAATTCAGTTTTAACCCAGAATTCATATCCTGGATAAAATTGCTTTATGCCAACCCAGTGGCTACAGTTCACACAAACGGACTTAAATCCGCTCCATTCCCCCTTTATCGGGGAACCAGACAGGGCTGCCCTCTTTCCCCCCTCTTATTTGCAATCGCTATCGAGCCTCTAGCCATCTGGCTGCGTCAGGAGGGGGGATTTGAGGGCATCACCAGAGCAGGGAAGGTTCATAAGGTATCGCTATATGCAGACGACCTTCTATTATACGTGTCCAATCCAATCGCCTCTCTCCCTGTGGTTACAAATATCCTCAATATATTCGGGTCCTATTCAGGCTATAAGCTTAACCTCCACAAGAGCGATCTTCTGCCCGTCAATACCCTAGCCAAAAATATACCCCCGTCTCTTTTCCCTTTCAAATACGCTTCAGATGGATTTAAATATTTGGGAGTGCAGATAACAAATTCAATCAATCAACATTTCTCTAAAAACTTCTCTCCTCTCCTGGAGAGGTGTAAATTGGACTTTGACAGATGGTCTGCTCTCCCACTGTCCCTATCAGGTCGAGTTAGTCTAGTTAAAATGGTTATTTTACCCAAGTTTCTATACCTCTTTTCTCAAATCCCCGTCCTTATTAAAAAGTCTTTTTTTAGATCACTCGATCAATTAATAAGCTCCTTCATCTGGGGTAACACAAATCCACGCATTAGAAGATCAGTGTTACAACTCCCAAAGATGCTTGGAGGCTTGGCATTGCCCAACTTTCTCCACTATTACTGGTCTTGTAATATTAACAAACTTTTATACTGGATAACCAACATAGCAGATGAAGAGCTTCCTGCATGGGTAGACATGGAACGTAGATCCTCTAAATTTTCTCTTCACTCTCTGGTCTGCTCCCAACTCCTATTAACAGTCTCCAACTTTACCTCAAACCCAGTGGAAATTAACTCTGTTAAGATTTGGATTCAAATTAGGAAAAGTCTTGTCCTCCACAGGGCCTCAGATCTCTCCCCCATTGTAAATAATCACCTTTTTCTGCCCTCTTGTACTGACCCTACCTTTCGGACTTGGTTTGACAAAGGGATAACTCAATTTAAAGACCTTTACAGCCAAGGGACTTTTATGTCCTTTTCTGAGCTCTCAAAAAAATTTGATTTGCCCAAATCACACCTATTTCGTTTTTTTCAGACTAGGCATTTTATTCAAAATCAGAATCCAAAACTCCCTAGCCGTCCCCCGGAAACTCTGATCGACTCGTTACTCGCTCTTGATCCCGCACAAAAACGGTCCATTTCTAGTATCTATAGCCTTATTAATTCTATCACCGACACCCCAGCATCCGATCCCAGGGTTTCATGGGAGCAGGAGCTTGGAACCGTGCTCCCTGATGACTACTGGAAACAAGTTTTAAGGGTGGTTCACTCCTCTTCAATCTGTGCGAGGCACGGCCTGGTACAGTGTAAAGTTGTACACAGAGCTCACTACACCAATGTGAGGCTGTCTCGGATCTTCCCCAATGTGACTGACTCGTGTAATAGGTGCAAACAATCTCCAGCAGACCACTCCCATATGTTTTGGTTCTGTCTCAGGCTCGCCACATTCTGGTCTGAAATTTTTAAAACTCTTAGCACAGCATATAACACCACTATCTCCCCTGAACCTCTTTTGGCTTTGTTCGGTGCCCCTCTGCAACCCTTTGCCTCTAAAGTCATACAGACTGTTCTTGCATTTGCCACCCTGATAGCCAGGAGATTCATACTCTTCAAGTGGAAACATCCTCAACCTCCCTCTCATAGCAGGTGGATGAAAGAGATGTTATTGTCCATTAAACTTGAAAAGCTTAGATTTTCCCTCAATGGTTCTTTAGAATCATTTGAAAAGACTTGGAAGCCTTTCTTAAATTACATTGAGTCTTTGACATCTCTGCCTGATTGTGATGAATGAGCCCCCCCCCTTTTTTCTCTTTATTTATTTTTTTTTATTTACTTATTTTTATTTTTTTTTGTCTTATTTTATTAATTTGAAACTTTTGTTTATTTTATTTTATTTTTTTGGCCTTCATGTTGATTGGTTTTACATTGAGAATTGTTCTCTTTTAGAGTGGGAGTGGGATTAAAAAAGATGGGGAAAAATCATAGAATGGAAATCCTGTCTGTTATGTTGTACTGTCACGTATTTGCCTGTGAAATTGTTTCCAATAAAGAAAGTCAATAAAAAAAAGAAAAAAAAAGAAAAAGTTTTCCAAAAACTAGGACATAAACTCAGATACATAAACTATTCATTGGGGCAGGGTGATTATTTCTGGCCTGGATCGTCTAAATTAATCTTAACTTTATTTTGTTTCCGTTTATCAGGCTGGAGATTAAATAATCCGGATTGTGAAAATTGTTGGATTACATAGAAAATCATCACAATGGGAGCGATTTAAACTTTGCAAAGCACTCTTCTGTCTGGCGCAACATTGGTGCAAGTACAGATTATCACAACAGATATGAAAAAAAAGCTCTAAGCCTCTATGAATTTTACTGTTTTTTTCCACTCTCTGCTATAACAAAAGGGTTGATAATCCTCACCCTTCATTCAACATTCAAGCATGCATGATTGAAAAGATTACAGTGCAAGTTTTTTTGATTAAAAACTGCTGGCATGTGCCTGTTGGAGAGCTTGCTTTCTCTGTGCAGGATGAGGATGGTCCATCTCTTGAACATAACATTTTAAAATATGAAGAGGAATTAGCGAGTCTCTCATCATTCAAATTATGTTTTTAATTGCTGAAAATTTGATTTTCTTTTTCACTAATAATTAATATACACCAACAAAATTATTTATTTGCTTCTTTAAACAGTAGTTAAAAAAATATTACTTGAAAAGGAAAAGGTGTGAATATACTATTAACTAAATAAAGGTTTATTCCAGCTTTATTCCACCATTGTTGTAAGCCATGCCCTTCCTGTTATGGCCTTCACAATAAAACAGGTTACACTCAAACAGAGTACACCACATCTCCCTTCCTTTGGGAACAAAACACGATATCCACCAAGGTGCCCTCTGTTAGTCTGACTGGTGTACTGGGAACTGGTAGCTTTGTTGCAGTTTGGCTGCAGATGATCTCTGTTCCTTCTTACAGCACTTGAAGAGCTATCCACAACATTAGAGCGGGGTGTGGAATGAGAATAGTTAACAGTCCCTTCACATCCTTCACATGTCCTTTATCCTCCTCTCTCTCCCTTTTTTTCACCACAGTGGCCTTATTGGGCAGGTTGGTAATTAGCAATAAGTTAAACTGAGGTACTGGTGTGTGTAGTCTCCGTCCAATTAGTAGCTGCACTGGGCTGTGTCTATTAGTCAGTGGGGTTGCTCTATAAGCTAAGAGTGCAAGATATGGGTCTTTTGCTTTCCTTAGTAGTCCTTTCACCGTTTGGATATGACACCATTTCTCACAATTACTTTTTGCAAATCTTGGAATGCTTACATGACTGAAACCAAAGGCTGCTGTAAAGTCTTTGAACTGCTGGCTTGAGAACTGTGGTTCAGTGACACTGTAGAAAGGCTCTGGAATCCAATGCCTGGAAAAGATTGACTTCAGGTGAACTATAACGTCCTCTGATCTTGTGGGGATCAGTTTAGCTATTTCCACATATTTAGAGTAGTAGTCCACCAGAAGTAAGTAGTTGCTGCTGTAGAATGTGAAACGATCTGCTCCAACTTTTTGCTATCGTCTTTCAGGGAGACATCTAGACATCCCCTGATGCCCCTCATGCAGAACAATCAGAACAGAATTGTGCACAGTGGTAGGAATTACTATCCTGGTGACTTTAAGTGTTTTACAGTTCATCATGTAACGTCAGAGTGTCTCTGTGTTGCCATTATGCCTTAATTGGACTTCCGAGATGGTTATATTCTGTCCAGCAGCTCTGACAAAATGTATTTACTTCTAAACATTTGCTATTGCTTCTAAGCTGCTTATTTAACCTTGAGATGTATAGCTGGCTTACAGGCATTTTTTTTATTATTTCATACTCATACACATTTATGTCATCCAGCAGTTCAGCTGTAACCTTATGTAGCGTTCACATCGGTCTAGGCAGCAGGGCATCTAGATTACATGCACAGTATATGGTACCTAATCATCAAGTGGGCGTCAAGCTGCCATACAGCAAGTCGCGCGCATTGTCGCGGTATGTATCAGCACGTCCACGCAGCTGCTGCGTCAAGTCGGAAAAACAGAACTTTGGAGAAGCAAATGATGGGCATCAACCAATCAGCGACTCTTTGTATGACGTTAATATGAAACCGAACCTCATCCATACCCAGCTCATGGAGCAAATGTGGAAACTCTCCAAACTCAGAACGCCTCTAAAGAATGGGGTGTATCCACACACATCACGAATCCGCCTGAGGACAAAACTGTCTGGCTTTATTTATTAAATAAAGGCCAAGCCATTCTCTCGACATGATCCGTTGCCATGTTGTAAAGAACTAGCAACAGAGAAATCCATGCCTGCACGCTGACATACTGATGTGACATACTGACGCGCAGACGCAGACTACTAAGTATGCAAGCAGCTGTGTTTTAATTTTAAAACATCAACTTTCGTCCGTTTGAGCGTTTGACGCCTGGACGCGCTGACCGGTGTGAACGCAGCATTAGAATCCAGGTCATACCCCCACGTATCAGCTTAAAAACACTACAGAAGTCCAAAGATAAAGGAGGTCTAGACCTACCAAACTTTCGTCATTATTTCTTAGCCAACAGACTCCAATACACATCAAGATGGGTAAAACACAGTTATATCGATGAGTGCTGGGTAGATGTAGAACAGACACTATGCAATAAGATAAAACTTTCAGATCTACCTTTTGTTAGCTCAAATATAAAACAAAATGAATGTTTCAAAAGTATTAATATCAGCTCCTCTCTGACAGCTTGGTGGGAATTTCTTAAAATGACAAAGACCTCACTAGTCCCATGCAGGCGTACACCCATCTGGAATAACCCGGATATCTTACAAAAAAAATGCATGATCAACTTTCCAGGCTGGAGTTGTAAAGGAATTGAATACCTGGAGCATATATTTGATGGAACAGACTTTATCCAATTTAATACATTGGTTACACAATTCGGAATTAACAAGAATAAATTCTTAGAATACCAACAAATTAAATCAATTATAAAAAATAAATTTAGGCTCAATACAGTTGATTTACAAATTCCAGGAAAAGTTTTAGACTTCCTTAATCTTAACCCTCCCAAACTGCTATCTAAAATATACAAAACATTAAATAGAATAGATGAATCAATAGCCCTTCCTATTTCAAAATGGGAGATGGACTTGTCCATCTCAATAGACCAAAACCTCTGGTCTCAAATTTCATTAAGAACCTTTAAATTTCTTAAAAATCCTAATCTACGATTAATACAATATAAAATCCTTCATAGAGTGCATTATACAGGGCAACGGATGTTCAAGATGGGTTATACGCCGTCTGATACCTGTTTACAATGTACAAGCAATCTACCAGACAATTATATTCATGCTCTTTGGTTCTGCCCACCTGTTAAGAAATATTGGTACCAGATATGTGAAGATCTATCAAAGTGTCTGAAATGTAATATCACACCTGCTCCCACAGTTTGCTTGCTGGGAAATGTAGATGAAGTTACCATGGATACAAAGTCTATGCAATTATTTTACATCGCCTTATGCATCGCTAAGAAAAATATCCTCTTGAACTGGAAAAATAAAAATACTCTGAATATTAATCAATATAGAGATCTCCTTCTGGATTACATTGGTCTAGAAACGGCATCTGCCTCCACATCTGATCAATCTTTCTGGTCACCCTTGATCAGTTCCATCACCTAGTGGGGTCGGGCCCTTGATTCCGTTCTGTGGGACACGGTTGCCGATGTGGAGCTTAAGGGTTGGTGGTGACTGCGGGGAGGTCCTTGGGGGTGGGTCCGCTTGCGGTTCGGCGGTAGGTGCCGTGACCCTCGCCTGGGGTGGGACTTTGGGGGCTTTGTGTGGTGACTCCTAGTGGCTGCATGCGGCGCCTTAGAGGGGTCGTGCTGGCGGACACGGGTTACTGGCCTGGTGCTGTGCTGCTCTGGGGGGGTCTGGGCTGGGCCTGGGGCTCGGGGTTCTGGGGCGGCGTGCCCCCCGGCTGGGGCCCTGGCTGGGGCTTGGCCGGGGGGGGGCGCTGCCGTCGGTGCCGGCTGGGGGGGGGCTGTGGTCGGCCGGTGGTTGGCGGGCGCTGCTGCCCTTTCCATCTCCCCGGGCTGGTTCTTGTCGCTTGCTCCCCGGTGGCCGCTTGCCGCGTCCGGGCGTCGGCGAGAGGCCGCGGCGGGTGGCCGGCGTCTCCGGGCCCGATCGGCTATATTGATACTGGACATGGCTCCTGGGTCTTGGTCTTAGCCCTCGCGGGGGTGCTGAGGTGGGGGCCTCTGGCCGGTGTTGGTCGGCCTCCACGGTGACTGACCGGTTGGTGGGGTGTGGGCTGGTGGGTGGAGGTGCTGGGTTCTGTTGCCACCCGGCCATCGGGCGGTAGTAGCAAGGCTGGAGGATGTCGGCCTGGGGATTGGCCGCCCGGGACTTCGGTCTGCTCACGGGCCTGGCGCGGCATGTCCGGGGTACCCGAGTCGGTGGTGCGCCGGGTTCCGGCCTCGGCACGGGGGCCCTCGGACGCTGGCGGTGCCTGGGGCGTCTCTTATTGGCAGGGAGGCTTTTTACCATCTAGCACAGGCGCTCTTTTTAACGGGGTGCGCTTGGGACGGGAGGGGGGAGGGCGTTGAGGGGGAGGGGGGGCTAAACTCAACCTGGGTGTCTAGTGACATGTGTTTTGTTAGCAGTGTGAATGTTGGGAAGGATTTAGGTATGCCCCTGGCATGGGGGCTGGTGGATTACCGGGGCCCCCATGAGGCTCGGGGTTGCCGCTGCCGTGGGCCCCGACTTGACGTGCTGGGGCCTCCCACCCCTGGTGGATCGGGCCGAACGGGGGTGCCTTTTGGAGTCAGCAGGGGAGCTGGCTCCCTGGGGTTGTTATTTATTATTTTCTCCCCATGCCTCTGTCCACCTGCTCCTTCATTCTACCATTCACAAGGCCTTGGGACGTGGGCACGTCACTGGGGTGCGGGATGGAGCTTCCGTCTTCGCTACCCGGTGGCGGCCTGGGTCCCGATTTTATTGAGCAACTTAGACACTTACACTTGCAACATTTACATGGAACACACATGTAGGGACCTGGCGGTGTGGCGCATTGGCGCTGGGGGCGGGACCCCTCATGGGGGGCCCCCTATAGGAGTGAATGAGTGTATAGAGTCCTTTTTTCGTATGTCCTGTATTTGTAAGAATGTGTACGCAAGAGAGGGAGGGTACGTATGAGTGTCTCTGTCTGTCTATGTCTACCTGTCAGGTTGGGTGTTTGGCTGTTCTCTGGCCTGATGCATCTTCTTCCCTCCCCGTCACTCCCCGTCGGTGATGGTTGCTCCTGCCCGCTGGTTGAAGATGGCTCTCGATGCCTAGAGCCGGGGGTCCCGGTTGCGGCCTGGCTCGGTCCTGGTGCATGTCGGGCGGTTCCTGGGTGGTCCGGTGTGTCGGGCGGCCGCTGTTTCGGGCCGTCGTCCTCCTTGGATTGACTGGGGCACCTCTTCTGGGGGTGCCGGGGTTGTAGAACAGGTTGGTGCCGTCCAATGGATCGGTGGCGACCGTGCCTGGCGCCCAGTCCTCCTGCTGGTTCCAGGACTTCTGCTGGCCGGTCTGTTCACCTGGTGGGGCTGTCCGGCATTGGCTGGGCCCCTGGTCTTGGCACCCTACGTGGGGCGGGATCTGGACCCGGGAGCTGGAAGATCTGGATGTCCAGGTGCCGGCTGGGCGCGGCCTGGGGAGGGCGTACATCCGCTGTGGCTCTTGCTGTGGCTCCCTGGCGTGTGGGTGTGTGGAGGCGGGCCGGGTTGTTGGCGGTGGGTATTGGTCCGGGGTGGCGGCGGCGTGTGTTGTCCGTCGGTTGGCTGCGGATCCCCCTTGCCTGCGGCGGCGGCGGGGGGCCCTTGTCGGCTGGTCCCTGGTTGGGGCCCCGCTGGGGGGCGGGGTGCCCCTGGTCCCCGTGGCCTCCGGTTCCTGATCCGGGCCCGCCCTGGCGTAGCCGGTTACCGGCGGAGCCCGTGGGCTCGTCACTGCGATCTCTCGGGCCCCAGCATTGCGGCTGGTGGGTGTTCCCCTGGGGCTTCCATCCGTTCCTCTCTTGGCGGGTGATCGACCCTGCGCTGATCCGCCTGTGGCCTCTGTACTCTGTGGGACCCTGGATGCATACATCTCTTGCCTCCTCCATATCTGTGTCGATTCCTGTAGGACGGATTGACGGTTCCTTACACCAGCTATCAATCACTTGCGTGGGGAAACCTTATTCCGACCTGCATGCTCGCACACACATAGGTGTGGGGACATTGGTGAGGACGGACATATCTTAAGCTGAGGTTATCATCATTAGTTAGTTGTTCACAGGAGCTTACCAGAAACATTTGTATTATGTTCATTAATCAATGCTTGTGTGTAGTGAATGTGTAATTCTTAGTTTATTCTACTAGATCCGAACTATTGGTTTGGTTCTGTACAGTTTGTTGTTTTTGTTTTGTATTACTGTTTCTCTGCCGTCCGGCAGAGGTGGAGGACTGGGATGTTTTCTTGTGTTCTTTGTTTGCCTCCCTGTCTTGTGTCGTCGGTTCGCACCTCTGCTGGTCCGGTTTCTTTTCTTCACCTTCTTCCTTTCTCCCTTCTTGTCTTAGTTTAATGTCCATGACGTCAGGAAATTGAACCCACAGTTATCATTAATAAAGATTTTTTATACTTATACATCAAGTGGCGTACTACAGCGAAGCTGTAATACTCTGCTTGGGAAAGTAAAACTGTTGGGCTTGTACTTGGTACTCAGACACCAATTCTGAGTAGCATACTGCTAGACAGGACACGTAAAAAAAAAAAAAAAAAGAAAAAACAAGAATCCAGGTCATGATTGATAAGTGCACACGACAGTGTGTCCGTTGTGAGGAGAGCTTTGCCTGGAGTGTGTGAGATAGTGTAACTGTACCACATGAGTAGGAATGGGTATCGTTTAGGTTTTATCCGATACAGGTGCCAAACCAGTACTTTTGAAACGGTGCCGATGCTTGAAGAATGGAAAACATACAAATTTAGTCCAAATGCATTTTTAGCAGGGCTGTCAAACAATTGAAAATTTTGATGTAATTAATCACAGGATAGCTTGAATTAATCACCATTCCTAAATACGACCAAAAAAACAGCAATTTTCAGTGTAAATCAAAGGACAAATCTAGATGCAGTTGCTCTTTTAAAAAAAAAATATAGAAGAAATCAATTAGGTTTTTGTTTTGAACTCCACAGTTACAATCACAATGTATGTGTGGTCCCATATGAAAAATAATAACAAATAGAGGTAGAACTATGGGGTGAAATCAGGATCAGCATAAAGTGAATGAAAACAACAGATTGTAAACTTGAAAAATAGACATTGTAAATTTGAAGAAGAAAAAATTGCAAATTTGAAAAGAGTTTTGAACTTGAAAAACATACATTGTAAATTTAAAAAATAAATTGTAAACTTGAAAAAAAACCTGTACATTTGAAAAACAAAAATATATTGTAAATTTGAATAAATATTGAAAACTTTAATAAAAAATCTATAAACCTAAAACTGTAACCAAATGAAAAAAAAAGGTTATTTGAAACAACTCCTGTTTTGTATTTTCTATCTTTTTTGGCCAGTTTTTACGTTTTTTCTTCCCCTTTGCTTTCAGTCCTCAGTTTGCAGTTTCAATTCAGACTTTTCGTTTTCGGAGTTGAGCCTAATTTTACGTGGGGGCGGGTCTTAGAGCCCATTGGCTACTGGGGACATGATCGGCATCGGGTGAAAGAGTTTATGTTGTTGGCGCACGAAAAAACGGATCACGAACCCTTATCGGATTTTTCGTTTTGGATCACAAAACAAAAATGGAAAAAATGGATAACGAGAGCTCATTTTTGATTTTGGTATTTTTTGTTTGAGGCGAGTGACCTGACCCGGAAGTTCTCTCCTAAGTCGAGGCAAACACTTTGTGTACAGAGCTGTTCGTTTATACACACACGCTGCCACAACAGACAGACAGCCTGACTTTTCATATGTGGATTAAGGACAACGCAAGAATAGAGAAGCGTTATAGATAGTTGTTTTATTTTACTGATAGCCAGTTTACGATCACGTTGGTGATGTTCAACATACTGCTTAATCTACGCCTTTTGTCAGACTCCAAAACCAACCTACACAGATAAGGAGTAATATTCAGAAGAAGAGTGGAGGACGCCATAAAGCACCAAGAAAGAGGACCAGCTGGACCACTTATATGGTGAGCTAAAGTAGGCTAAAAATAAGCTAAAGCCCAACGTAAAACTGTGTAAATGCTGAAGTATTAAGGTTTATTTATATGTATGCTGTGTGTACTTCAGATAAATGTCCTGTAAAGTCATCGCAGCAGGTGTCACCGTTTAACCAGCCTATCTGTGGTATGAGCTTGTCCCTGCAATGTTAGAGAATTATTTGGGCAGACTGAAGGTGAAGATGAGGCTGCTTTCTGAAAAGTCTCAACCTTTTTATTCCTTAAATGAAAAATTATGACTGTAATATCCATCTTATGAAAGTCTATTGGTGTGCTGGGCTGCTCTGCATGAAACTTATGAGAACTCATGGGGTGACCCTAATGAACATTTTATGGATGTTAATGATGTAAATAAACTTGTGACATGATTTAAAAATGTGTCCAGATAAAGCACTACAACAATGTGTATGTTCAAATAACAAGACAAATGCCAAATGACAAATGAGTAATATAATTGTTATCATAGTTTCGGCCACTGCTTTAGATTTGAGTACTTGGTTTAATTTTGACATGGGTTTGTTGAATCCATAGCAATTAGCTAAATTTACTGCCTACTACTCTTTTGTCCTATGATTTATCCCAGGCACCACAAACTGTGACTGCATGCTTAATAATCTAAAGACAGATTATTAAATAGATTCAAGAACTCTACATATTTAGGAAATTCACTTATTTTGCAGTTTTATAAATTTTTTACTTCATAACTGTCAGGGCAAAAGTGATCTGATTTAGAAAAGTTGCTGACCCCTGATCTGTCAGAAATTATTTTAGAAAATTGAATTAAGAACCCTTCAGTTGTTTCAGTGATAATAATTACAAATCACAAAGCAAACAAATAATTTAGCCTACACATTTTATTGTACAGGATTCTGTTTCAGGTGTCTGTGGGTCATGGCATATAATCTCTCCAACCATCCCAAGGAATGTTTGATCGAAGGCAACATTCTGTGTAATCTCCCTTCATAAGCAAACTTGGTGTCAAACGTATGCACATTCAGTACTCAGGTATTAGTATAGATACTGCATACTACACCTCCCTAAAAAACACACTTTTACTAAAGGCAATAATGACTGTTATATAAAAATCCTCATATTTATACACTGTATTTTAGCTGCATGTGTCCAAAAAAATTAAAGCATGTAAATACATCAAAAAACTACATGTGCACTACTGAGCATTAATACATGTTTCATTAAGCAGAAGATATGATGACTAGTTGCCTATTCATAATGGTGTATGGTGGAATTTTTGTGTTTATTTTTAATAAAAAAAATTTAATAAAAATGACAAAATGAAACTGAAATAAAAAGGCTATTTTTAAAATGCAAGGAGTAGAAAGCTCAGATAATTGCATGAAAATGTAAGGAGTAGAAGTAAAAAGTAGGGCAATCTGTAATTACTCCAGTAAAGTATAAATACTCAAAATTATAATAGTGTAAAATGCTTACAGAATTTGCATGTATTTTTTATGAGTAACCTGAATGCTTTGTAGTTTGTAGGACCAATTTTATGATTCTGAGCTGACTTTAGGGTACTGATATTACTTTAAAAGTACTTTGAATATTATACTAATCATGCATTTAAAAGCATGCACTTTGAATATCAAATTAAGGAATACAACTAAATATATCTGATGCTGTCCTGAAGTAATTAAGTGGCAATCTGAACATTTATCAAAAAATTAAACGGAAGACTGTAGAATAAACAGATTTACGAGATAACATAAAAATATATCATTTTCTGACATTGGTGGGACAAGCTCGTACCACAGAGAGGCTGTTTAAATGCTGACACCTGCTACAATGACTTTACAGCACATTTATCTGAAATACACACAGCATACATATAAATAAACCTTAATACATCAGTATTTACACAGTTTTACGTTGGGCTTTAGCTTATTTTTAGCCTACTTTAGCTTACCATATAAGTGGTCCAGCTGGTCTCCTTTCTTGGTGCTTTATGGCGTCCTCCACTCTTCTTCTGAATATTACTCCTTATCTTTGTAGGTTGGTTTTGGAGTGTGACAAAAGCCGCGGACTAAGCAGTATGTTGAATATCCCCATCGTATCCTCCATTGTTAAATGCGTAGCGTAGCGACATACACCCTACTCACTAAACAGACCTCCGTGACCGTAAACTGGCTATCAGTAAAATAAAACACCTATCTATAACGCTTCTCTATTCTTGCGTTGTCCTTAATCCACATATGAAAAGTCAGGCTGTCTGTCTGTTGTGGCAGCGTGTGTGTATAAACGAACAGCTCTGTACACAAAGTGTTTGCCTCGACTTAGGAGCGAACTTCCGGGTCAGGTCACTCGCCTCAAACAAAAAATACCAAAATCAAAAATGAGCTCTCGTTATCCATTTTTTCCATTTTCGTTTTGTGATCCAAAACGAAAAATCTGATAAGGGTTCGTGATCCGTTTTTTCGTGCACCAACAACATAAACTCTTTCACCCGATGCCGATCATGTCCCCAGTAGCCAATGGGCTCTAAGACCCGCCCCCACGTAAAATTAGGCTCAACTCCGAAAACAAAAAGTCTGAATTGAAATTGCAAACTGAGGACTGAAAGCAAAGGGAAAGAGAAACGTAAAAACTGGCCAAAAAAGATAGAAAATACAAAACAGGAGTTGTTTCAAATAACTTTTTTTTTTTATTTGGTTACAGTTTTACAATTTATTTTTCAAATTTACAATGTCTATTTTTCAAGTTTACAATCTGTTGTTTTCATTCACTTTATGCTGATCCTGATTTGGCCCCATATAGAACCAACCAAAATATATGAATAAACTTATCAATTGGATATCAGCAGTCTGTGTTACATTTCACATAAATCAAGTGTAATATAAACTTGGTAATCATATGTCACAATTCACCATTTTCCAAAAGTAAACACTCAGTAGTTTCTCCAGTTCAACACAACAGTAAATAAACAGTCTTATTGTGAAGATGTACACAGCTACTTCTGCTAAGCACTAATTTAAATCCGAAAATATCATGTTAACTGAATAATTTTCGTATTTATAATGCAGGGGTATCTCACTATAAAATGTACAGAAGCTATACAGTGAGCCAACATGCATACATATACATAAATATGGAGCATGTAAGCTGCACTGCAAACTCTACCCCGCTCACACCAGAGCTGACATCGGAAGCGGACGTATAATTCCCACAATTTATGAACTTATCATAATCCTTCAAAACACTGACAAACCAGGGCCCAGACCAGGAAGCAGAGTCGTAGTTTAACCACCTCTCTGCAGCTTCTGTACTATTAACCACTCAATACCTCATTGACAACGAAGTAGGGCAATTAAATGTGGTTTACTAAAAATAAGATCCCTCTCCTTAAAGACTTTATTAGTAAATTAATTGATATGTGATAATAAAATTGATATATTTTGCTTATCAGAAACCTGGTTGCAGCAGGAGGATTTTTTAATTATAAATGAGACAACTCCTTATCAAAATTTTCACATTCCTAGAAGTACTGGGCGAGGAGGAGAAGTTGCAACCATCTTTCATTCAGATTTGCAAATTCGCCCTAGACTAATTATTAACTCCGCCTCTTTTAAACATCTAATCCTTAGTTTTCCTCATCCAAGCTGCAAAACATTAAAACCACTTTTGTTTGGGGTTTTGTATCGTCCACCAGGCCCTTACTCTCAATTCTTGGACCAGATCTCAGATTTACTGTTAAACACTGACCTGGTAATTATAGTGGGGATTTCAATATTCACATGGACATTGAAAGTGATAGTCTAACTGCAGCCTTTAATATTACCTTAGACTCAATTGGCTTTACTCAGAAAGTGAAGGGACCAACACACTCTGTTCAACACACTTTAGACATTGTACTGACATATGGCATTTAGTGTGATGAACTAATAGTCCTCCCACATAAACCAGTCCCATCTCACTATTTTTTGATAACCTTTGAATTTACTTTACCCAACGTTCCAAAATGTGAAAGAAAATGTAATTAGAGTAGAACTTTATCAGACAGTGCTGTAACAATTTTTAAAGAATCTTTTCCATTCTTGCTTCCCTATGTTACATATAAAGCCCTTAATAATCACGTTTCATTGTACATCAGAGATCTGATTGTTCCATATGTTCCTAACAAAGCACTTCGTTCTCAGAATGCAGATCTACTAGTAGTTCCTATGATTTCTATAATTAGAAGGGGAGGCAGATCTTTTTAGTTATCAGGCTCCTCTTCTATGGAACCAACTCCCAGTTTTAGTCCACCAGGCAGATATTCTGTCTATTTTCAAGACTAGGCTTAAAAACTTCCTTTTTGATAAAGCTTATAGTTAGAGTGGCTTAGGTTATCGTGAGCTATTTTTGTAATTATTCTGCTATAGGTTTAGACAGTTGGAGGACAGACTGACCACTTTCCTTCCCTCTTCTACTTTTCTCTTCTACTACTCTACAGATATATTTTTTTCTGCTGTTATTGCGATTGTTAACCCACTTTTTTCTCAGTATTCTCCCCATAGAAGTTTCACATGGTCTGGTACCCTGCTCAACTATGAAGTCCCCTGTTGGATGGGGAACATCGGTCCAGATGATGCTCAAAGTCACCGTGAGTTTTGTTGTAAACTGCCTTGAGATGACATTTGTCCAAAAAGCCAGTACGGTAATAATGGACAGCAATCTGTAGTTTGGCTGGTTAAGAAGGAGAGCTGATGTGGTGTGGGCTGAATTATAAACAGGGTGTCCTGTGTATGCACTCATTATGTAAAAAAGAAAAAAAAACAGTCAATTCTAGGAATTAATCGACCCGTGTTGGTGCGTTAATTTTGACAGCCCTAACTTTTAGTAAGTTTTTAGCACAAAGATAACCATGTTTACCTTTTCATGTGATATAGGGAATTGATCTTGGCTGGTGGCATGGACAGAATCAACAGTAACATCTCTGGGGGGGATTAAGCACCAAAATGTGCGCCGCTCTTCGGTCTGGTTAATACGGTTTATGTCAGAACCGGAGGCCACCGGATATCGGTACCCATCCCTACTCATGAGCCTAAGTACAAACCATTGGATCCTGGGTAGAAGCTCAGGACGGGCTTGTTACCCTAGCAGGTTGACTAGGGGATTGTGGTCAGTCTCCTAGGAGAAGTTTCTCCCAATGAGAAAATCTTTTAACCTTTTGCATCCCGATGTTAGTCCAAGTGTCTCCTTCTCCACCTGTGTATACCTCTTTTCCGTTTCTGTTAAAGAGTGAGATGCATATATGTAAAAGAAAATTGTATTTTGTGCCTAGATACAGTAGTGCTTACTTATGCTGATGCATTTTCGATTCTGTTACTCAGTGCCTAGATAAAAATATTTCTTTGTTGTTCTGATTTGATGAATATACTGCAAGGAGCTAGTTTTTTTGTGTGACACATCCCGTGTTGAGTTGTGACAGATCATGTGGCACTCTTTCTAACACATTATACAAAGTGTTCCTTCTTCTCTCTGTATATTCTGATTGTCCGGTGACATCCTGTTTGACTGCCAAAACAGAGTGTCCTTTCTGTAAGCAATTTCTTATCTGCAACCATGTATGAAGTGATTTGTTCTCTCAGAGCTGAGTAATGAGCCAGTCAGAAGCTGATCCAATAGGGTGTGGTTGATCACTATATATACTCATGTATCTGTGCTGATGCTTCAGAGCTCTCAGTGAGCTCTCCATGCTGCATGTAAAATAAACTTTGTCCGAAGACAGCTGACACTTTGTTTTGTCCTCATCCGTGGCCTCTCAGACACCCACTTTTTCCATGGCATTATACAACAGGTATCCACTGCTCATGTTCTTTTTGAAATAAGACTGCACCCAGTCCATAGCTTGAGGCATCTGCAGACAGTTTTCGCTCTTTGTTTGGGACATAGAGCGTGATAACAAATCCCATTAAGCCAATCAAATGCTTCCTGCTGTGCACAGTATCAAACCCAATGGTGCTTCTTTAAGAGGAGGCCTTTTAGGGGCTTGTCTTTTTCAGACAGTCCTGGGATGAATTTTCCTAACTATTTGGATATCCCGAAAAAGCTGTGCACTTCACTGATATTTTATGGCTCTTTCGTTGCTAAGATCGCTTATATTTTGTCTGGGTCTGGTCAGATTTCTGATGTAGACAAAATGTGTCAGAGGAGCATAACTTGCTGGTTGCTCAGGTCATTTATCCAGGTTGGATCTACCTCCGGCAGAACCAGGCTCAGCACAAGTGGTCATCTGCCGAGAATACAGAACAGAGACACAGAACAGAGACACAGAAGAGCAACAGAACTGATGCAGAAGATTTTTGCAGGACCTGGAGAACTTTCCGTCACTGCAATGCCATCTTAGTCAGGGTCGTCAAGCAGGGCGGGTCAGGAGCACCTACTATAAGAAGAGACCAAGAGAAAGCAGGTTAGCGCTTGAACTGACAGCACATCATGCAGTTGGGGAGAAGTAGGAGAGAAAGTAGGAACAGACCCTAATAATGTCCTCCAACAGCCTAGCCTAAAGCAGCATAGCTACTAACATTAACCTGTCTCCTAGCTACTAGGAGACCTAGCTACTAACACTCTCTACTTGGCTTACATTAATCTATCTCTAGCTACTCTACCTCTTCAGAATCAGAATCAGAATCAGTTTATTGGCCAAGTATGTCACATACAAGGAATTTGACTCCGGCAAACTTTTTCCTCCAGTACAGAACTTGAATAAGTGAAATAAAAAAATAAAAATAAAAAAATAAAAAAATGAACAAAAATAAGTAAAAATACAAATAAATATCAGATCGTAAATAATAAAGGATAATATATACACCAAGCCGGGGTTATTTTACAGTGAGTATGTACAGAAGTGCAGAGTTATAGTTTATTGTTATGTGAGTGCACTCACACACTGTGACTAGACAGAGTTCGTCAGAGCGACAGCCTGGGGGAAAAAACTGTTTTTGTGTCGGGTGGTTTTGGCGTACAACGCTCTGTAACGCCGACCTGAGGGGAGGAGCCTAAACAGATTGTGGCCAGGGTGTGAGGGGTCAGTGGTGATTTTCCTGGCCCGCTTCCTGACCCTGGCCCGGAATAGGTCCTGAATGGAGGGAAGATCGGTTCCTATGATCCTCTCTGCAGTCCTGACTGTTCTCTGCAGTCTGTCCTTGTCTTGCCTGGTGGCGGATCCGAACCAGACAGAGATGGATGAGGTCAGGACAGACTGGACTATTGCTGTGTAGAAGATGATCAGCAGCTCCTGGGGCAGGTTGAACTTCCTGAGCTGACGCAGAAAGTACAGCCTTTGCTGGGCCTTTTTCCTTATTATGTTGATGTGTGAGGTCCACTTCAGGTCCCGTGTGATGGTGGATCCTAGGAACCTGAAAGACTCCACTGTGGGGACTGGCTTGTTGAGGATCATGAGAGGAGATGTTGATGGTGGTCTCTTCCTGAAGTCCACTGTCATCTCCACAGTTTTGAGCGGGTTTAGCTCCAGGTGGTTCTGACTGCACCAGAGAACCAGCTGTTCCACTTCCTTTCTGTACACAGACTCGTCGCCGTCGCGGATGAGTCCAATGACGGTGGTGTCATCTGCAAACTTCAGGAGTTTCACAGAAGGGTCCCTCGACGTGCAGTCAGTGGTGTAAAGGGAGAAGAGCAGTGGGGAGAGAACACATCCCTGGGGGGCGCCGATGCTGAGGGAACGGGAGCTGGATGTGAACTTACCCAGTTTCACCTGCTGCCTCCTGTCAGTCAGGAAACTGGTAATCCACTGACAGGTGGAGGGAGGCACGGTGAGCTGGGACAGTTTTTGGTGGAGGAGCTCTGGTACAATGGTGTTAAACGCAGAGCTGAAGTCCACAAACAGGACCCGAGCGTAGGTACCTGCAGAGTCTAGGTGGTGCAGGATGTAGTGTAGAGCCATGTTGACGGCATCATCCACTGACCTGTTTGATCTGTAGGCGAACTGCAGGGGGTCTAGCAGGGGATCTGTGATGTCCTTCAGGTGGGTCAGTACCAGACGCTCAAAGGATTTCATGACCACAGATGTTAGGGCAACTGGTCTGTAGTCATTTAATCCAGTGACTGGGGACTTCTTGGGAACCGGTATGATGGTGGAGCGTTTGAGGCAGGAGGGGACCTCACACAGCTCCAGGGAGTTATTGAAGATCTGGGTGAAGATGGGAGCCAGCTGGTCAGCACAGAATTTCAGAGAGGCTGGGGACACTCCGTCTGGTCCCTGAGCCTTTTTAATTTTCTGTCTCTGAAATAGCTGGCGCACGTCCTGTTCGCAGATCGTCAAGGCAGGTACGTGGGTGGTTTGGGGTGAAGCTGGGTCTTTTGTGATGGAGATGGTGGGGGAGGTGGGAGGTGTGAAAGTCCTTTCAAACCTGGAAAAGAAGTCGTTGAGGTCCTCAGCCAGGCGGGGGCTCTCCACAGGGTGGGGGGATGGTCTCCTACAGTTAGTAATGGTCTGCAGGTAGCTCCAAACTGCAGAGGGGTCGTTAGCAGAAAAACGGTCCTTAAGCTTAGCACTGTAGTTCCTCTTTGCTGCTTTGATCCCTCTTGTCAGCTGGTTCCTGGCCTGTTTGTACAGGTCCCGATCCCCACTCCTGTAGGCCTCCTCCTTGTCCTGGCGTAGCCGTCTCAGTTCTGCAGTGAACCACGGTTTATTGTTTTTGAATGAGCAGAAGGTTTTGGTCTGCACACACATGTCCTCACAAAAGCTGATGTAGGATGTCACAGTGTCGGTCAGTTCATCCAGGGATGAAGCCGCTGCTTCAAAGACGCTCCAATCAGTGCAGTCAAAGCAGGCCTGTAGCTGCATCTTTGACTCATCAGTCCATCTCCTCACAGTTCTTACTACAGGCTTAGCAGATTTCAGCTTCTGCCTGTAAGATGGGATGAGGTGGACCAGGCAGTGGTCGGAAAGTCCCAAAGCAGCACGGGGGACAGAGCGATATGCATTTTTTATTGTGGTGTAGCAGTGATCTAAAGTGTCCCTTCATATCCCTTCCTAGCTTTTGACACTCTACCTGGCTACTAACATTAACCTATCTCTTCCTAGCTACCTGTCTAACCTGT
Organism: Apricaphanius iberus; assembly: GCA_028564705.1. Lineage (NCBI taxonomy): Eukaryota > Metazoa > Chordata > Actinopteri > Cyprinodontiformes > Aphaniidae > Apricaphanius > Apricaphanius iberus. The sequence continues at coordinate 30,094 of JAPXFQ010002232.1, read as the reverse complement.
CTCTAACTGCCTATTAACATATCTCTTACTGTAAGCTTTGTCAAAGAGGAAAGTTTTAAGCCTAGTTTTAAAGATATACAAATTGTCTGCTTCACGAACCAACCCTGGGAGCCTGTTCCATTGGAGGGGAGCCTGATAGCTGAAAGATCTGCCACCCATTCTACTTTTAGAAATCCTAGGAACTACCAGTAAACCTGCAGTCTGAGAGCGAAGGGCCCTGTTAGGAACATATGGAACAATCAGGTCTCTTATGTATGATGGAGCTAGATTATTAAGAGCTTTATATGTCAGAAGGAGGATCTTGAATTCTATTCTAGATCTCACTGGGAGCCAGTGAAGAGAAGCTAAAACAGGGGAAATGTGATCTCTTCTTTTAATATTCATCAGAATCCTAGCAGCAGCATTTTGGACTAACTGAAGACTTTTAATTGTTTTCTGTGGACTACCTGATAATAAAGAGTTACAGTAATCCAGTCTTGAAGTAATAAAGGCATGGACTAGTTTTTCAGCATCATTCCTGGACAGGATGGTTCTAATTTTTGCAATATTCCTAAGGTGAAAAAAGGAAATCCTAGAGACTTCTTTAATGTGAGATCTAAATGACATATCTTGGTCAAAAATAACACCGAGGTTCTTTGCTTTATTACTGGAGGCTAATTTAATGCCGTCTAGGTGAAGGGGTTGACTAAGTAGTTTCTTTTTCAGAGCTTCTGGTCCAAAGACGACAACTTCTGTTTTATCAGAATTCAGAAGCAAGAAGTTTAGAGTCATCCAAGTTTTTATGTCTTCCAGACATGCCTGTAGTCTACCTAACTGATTGGATTCATCAGGATTTATGGATAGATATAGCTGTGTATCATCTGCGTAACTATGGAAATTTATCCCATGCTGCCTAATTATTTTACCAATAGGAAGCATATATATAGTAAAAAGAATCGGCCCAAGCACTGAACCCTGTGGTACTCCGCAAGTAACTATTGAGGTTGAGGAAGATTTATCATTTACCTGAACAAACTGAAATCTGTTAGACAAATAAGATTTAAACCAGTCTAGTGCTGTTCCTTTTACACCGACACTTTGAAGCCTTTCTATGAGAATATTGTGATCAACAGTGTCAAAAGGCAGCACTTGATCTAACAGAACCAGAATGTTCAACAGTCCATTGTCTGAGGCTATGAGAATATCATTAGTAACCTTCACCAGAGCTGTTTCAGTGCTATGATGAGCTCTAAAGCCTGACTGAAACTTCTCAGATCATTATTGTTTAAATGCTCACATATGTGGTGTGCCACTATTTTCTCAAGAAGTTTAGATAAGAAGGGAAGATTAGATATCGGTCTATAGTTAATTAAGTCGTTTTGATCAAGATATGGTTTCTTAAGTAGAGGTTTAATTACAGCAATCTCAAACTCCTGTGGTACATATCCATTGACTAAGGATAGATTCATTATATCTAAAATTGGAGCAGCGATCAGAGGGAAAACTTATTTTAAAATTTTAGTTGGGATTGGGTCTAAAACGCAAGTTGAAGGTTTAGATGAAGTTAATAATTTTAGTACATCAGAAAGTTTGGCTGCATTAAAGCAGTTTAAGCATACATTAGGTTCAACCATTTTTGTTGCTGCCTCATTAACTAGGGAGGAAGCAAGCATATTTGGAATGTTCCCAATTATCTTATTTTTATAGAGTCTATTTTATTTATAAAGAATTGCATGAAGTCGTCAGTACTAAGAGCTTGGGGAATGGTTGGCTCGATAGAGCTACGATCCTGTGTGATTTGGCAAATTTGTTAAAAAGAAACCTAGGATTATTTTTATTCTCCTCGATTAAAGATGAATAATATGCTGTTCTAGCTGTTTGAAGGCTCTCTTTATAAAGCAATAGACTATTTTTCCACACTAAATAAGAATCCTGTAAATGTGAAGAGCGCCATTTTCTCTCTAGTTTTCTAACTTTCTTCTTCAGGGTACGTAGCTCTGAATTAAATCAGGGAGCTAATCTTCTAAGGCTGGCCACCTTCTTTTTCAGTGGGGCAACTTTTTCTTTTGCCAGACGCAGGGAGGAATTAACGCTATAAACTAGAACGTCAAGTTGTGAGGGGTCAGGAGTTAAATCACTGTTTTCTATTGTACTTTTATGTACTGAGGAAATTAAAGTTGGAAGAGCTTCTTTAAAACTTGCTACAGCGTTGTCTGATAACGTTCTAGTATAATGAAGTTTTCTTTCAGGTTTGATATGATCCGATAGAGTAAGTTTAAAAGTGATAAGGAAATGATCAGACAGGATAGGGTTATGTGGAAAGACTGTTAATTCTTCACAGTCAATGCCATAAGTCAGCACAAGATCTAAGGTGTGGTGACCGTGATGGGTTGGTCCCTGCACATTTTGAATAAAGGCTATTGAGTCTAAGATAATGTTAAAAGCTGTATTTAGACTATCACTTTCACTATCAACATGAATATTGAAGTCTCCGACTATAATGACTTTATCAGTGTTTAAAACTAAGTCAGATAGAAAATCTGCTATCTGATCTAAAAATGAGAATAAGGGCCTGGTGGACGATACAAGACCACGAATAAAAGTGGGTTTACTGCTTTGTTATGTGTATGAGGAAGGCTAAAGATTAAATGCTCAAAGGAACTGTAACTATTATTTTTTTGGAGATTAATTAGTAAATCTGAATGAAAGATGTACCAGTACTTCGAGGGACACTAAAGTTTAGGTAGCTAGGGGGAGTTGGCTCATTTATTGTGACATGGTCCTCTTCCTGCAACCATGTCTCTGCAAAACAAAACAAATCAATATTATTTTCAAAAATTCACTAAGAGTGTTTTTGAGGGGAGAGATCTTATGTTTAGTAAACCACATTTAATTGATTTATTTTTCTGTTCAGTCGGAGTTGTATTTATCTTTATGAGATTTTTATACTTTGCTCTAGTAGCATTAACTTTTAATTCATTAGTTTTGGGCAGTGGACGGGAAACTGTCTCTATTGGGTAGTGGGTGGGTGGCAGTCCCTGATCCCTGAGCTGGACTCTGGGTTGTCACGGCTTTGGGGAACTAGAGATAACCCTATCAATGTTCCTGGAAAGAAGCGAAGCTCTGTCCGCGGTGGGATGGATGCCTTCTCTATGTGACAGTCCAGGTTTTCCCCAGAAGGCCCCCCAGTTATCAATGTAGTCCACATCGTTTTCTGGACACCACCTTGACAACCAAAGGTGAAACGACAGCACACGGCTGTACATGTCATCGCTAGTACGATCAGGCAGGGGACCAGAAAAAATTACAGAGTCAGACATCTTTTTGGCAGCCCTACACACCGAAGCTACGCTAATTTTAGTGACCTCCGATTGCCGTCGCCGGGTGTCATTGCCACCAGCATGGATAACGATCCTGCTGTACCGCCGTTTGTCCTTGGCCAAAAGCTTCAGATGGGACCTAATGTCCGCAGCTCTGGCCCCTGGAAGGCATTTGACGGTGGTCTTTCGTGTCTCTGGAGCCACGTTCCTAACTATGGAGCTGCCAATTACAAGAATTGGCCTCTCCTGCTCGGCGGGTGCGTCGCTGAGCGGGGCGAACCTATTGTTCAGAGAAAGGGGCTGGAGGTTGGCCGCGGGCTGGAGTCTGGCGCTAGGCTTCCTACGAACCGTCACCCAGCTCGCCACAGATCCCGGCTGCACGGGAGCTGTTGGAGGACGGCTACGTGGTCCTGTCCTAATTGACTCCGCGCTAGCTACTGCTGGGCCTGGCTGTTCTACAGCGCGGAGCCGGGCCTCTAGCTCAGAAACCCTTGCCTCCAAGGCTACAAAAATGCTGCACTTATTACACCTACCATCTTCACTAAATGAGGCGGAGGAGTAGCTAAACATCTGACAGAGAGCAGAAAAGAGTAGGAGGTTCAGAGAGAGACGGAGGAACAGGAGACAAAGCTGCCGAAGCCATGCTAGCCGTGAAGCTAAGCTAACCTAGCGGTACCTTACCGAGCCCAGAAAACCAGTGTAACGCTTAACAAGTCCCAGAACGTAAAGAACACCAACAGAAAATAAATGTTTTAATGTGTTTGTGTGTTAAAGCAACTCAGAAAAACTTCTGGACAGAGAAAATTAAATCAGTTCAAGAGAGAGAGAAAAAATTAGAAAAATTAGATCAGTTCAAGAGAGAGAGAAACCGCGACTTGCTACAACCGAGTGAGTCACCAAACAGGAAATTACGTCTTACCAACACAGTCTCCTCCCGCTTTAGAACTGATCTCCTATTCAACTATTCAACCTTTAATGTCCAAGTCAGTTTTTTCCTCCATTCTAAAATATGTTATTATAAGGGAGGAAAGGAGGGGGGGGGAATTAGAAATACAGCATACACATATTACCACACGTTTTCACCCAAACTAATCACAAATAGAAAAGGGTTAAATTACATATACATACATTTAGATAATTATACACAATTCAAAGGAATCCTGCCGGTACATATTTAAAATTTTTGATCATTTCAAAGTTTACAAATATGCAGATGAACACATTATAGGTACAACTCTATCCTTAACACAACTCTGAAGTTTTTAAGTTCACAGCTGACAGGATAGTCCAGGTCCTGTTGGATCAAAGGCGATGATGGAAGAAAAACAAAGGAAACATTTTGATTCAACACATTAAACAAACAGCAGATTTAACCACATTTCTAAACACAGAAAGGTGGAGGACAAATATGATGGCCACTTTTCCTCTGACTTTCCCTTTATTGTCTCTGTCCTCTTGTCCATGACCAACAAAATCACTGAAGAACAGACACAGTCAGTGCGTTTACATGCACATCTACATTGAGCTACGGTGTTATTTAACTCCTCATACTTTTCGAATGCTACTTGAACGCTCCACAAGTTTGAGATGTATGGCCAGTATAGTATAGATCAGTGCCTGAGCACCATATAGATCATTAAAGGGTCTCTGATGGCTATGCACCTATGCAGATGGAGAAGTATAAACTAGGCTTTAGCTTGATTAAGAGTAAGCCAGTTCAATTCAACTTCAGCTGGACTAAGGTGTATACATGTCTTTCAAAAGTATGATTTTAGTCTAACTAAGGCAAAAAAATTTAACATTTTCTTACAGCATGTAAACCTATAGGGTGAGGAAGTGTCATAATGAGCATTGTTACTGTATCTGTCCTGTCAATATAAAACAGAACGGCAGGAGGACAGATACAGAGAAGGAGATAGTCTAAATAGTTGTTTATCCTGGTCTACTGAAGCTGGTTTAAACGACTGGAGGACAAAACTAAGACCACATAACAGAGATAACCATTTTTGTATAAATGTTTCTTGTTATCATGTTTAAAGTTCCACTGGTAATCCATCAACTTGCAAAGAAGAGTGGAAACGAGGTTTCACCATTGTGTGCTTCAGTTGACTGGTGGTTTTTGATGTAACTTTTTCTTTAGATTTTTGTCTTTCTAAGGCATATAAAGCACCTAAAGAAAGTAAGTATTGCATTTTTGGATCAGACACTTCTAGACAACCAAATAGGTATAGCAAAAGCATTACTGAATTATTTTTACTTTAAATAAACTCCCGTATGCATTTCCCCTTAACGAGGTTAAAAACATAGAAACAGGCAAAAAGTGCTGCGATTCCAGACTCGAGGGTTGGTTGTGTGCCCTCACCTACAATTTCACCCCCAATGCTAATCATCCATTGCCCAAAGGTGAAGTTTTCTTCTGGAAAACATAAATAAATCAGTCAATCAATATTCAAAGATAAGTCCTTTGTTTGTGTCAATCCGTCTGAGTCCTATTCATTTGGGATCTGCTTCTTCTAGTAGTTTATTGGCGATTGGCAAACAAATAAGTGGTGCATTACCACCACCAACTAGTGTGGAGTGGAAAGGCGCTCTCCTTTGAGATCACTTGTTACCCATTGTCCAAATTAGTCCTCCCTGTGTTTTCCTCCCCTGCTCTGGGGTGTTCTCCATTTCTTGATTACCCTTCCCACATTATATATACCTTACTGTGTCTGTCTGCTTTTGTCAGATTGTTGACGTTCCAGCCTTTTGTCTTTCCATCATTTTTCCCTGCATTATAGTTGGATTAATAATAAACATGGGCCGCAAGAGCTCAAAATGCTCCGCATCTGTGTCCTCGTTCAATTCACTTTTCAATTCACTTTTATTTATATAGCGCCAATTCACAACAAATGTAATCTCAAGGCACTCTCACAGTCATTTCAATACAATTATACAAACATTCCAATCAGTTAAAAGTTTTCTATGTAAGGAATCCCAGCAGATTGTGATGTGTCATCAACGTGAGGTCGTGCCTAGATAATGCAGACTTCAACCACAGTAATCCCTCATACTGAGCAAGCATGTAGCAACAGTGGAGAGGAAACACTCCCTTTAACAGGAAGAAACCTCCGCCAGAACCTGGCTCTGTACATGACCTTCTGGGGGTCTGAGAAGACACAGAAGAGACAGCATGGAGGATGCTCGGTGACTTTGAGCATCATCTGGACCGATGTTCCCCATCCAGCAGAGGGCATTGAGCAGGGTACCAGACCATGTGGAGCTTCTATGGGGAGAAAAATACTGGGAGAAAACTGGGTTAACAATCACAATAACAGCAGAAAAAATATATCTGGAGAGTGGTAGAAGAGAAAAGTAGAAGGGAGAAGAAAACTGGTCAGTCTGTCCTCCAACAGTCTAAGCCTGTAGCAGCATAACTAAAAAATAGCTCAGGATAACCTAAGCCACTCTAACTATAAGCTTCATGAAAAAGGAAGGTTTTAAGCCTAGTCTTGAAAATAGACAGAGTATCTGCCTCACGGATTAAAACTGGGAGGTAGTTCCACAGGAGAGGAGCCTGATAACTAAAAGATCTGGCTCTCATTCTACTTTTAGAAATCCTAGGAACTACCAGTAGACCTGCATTCTGAGAACAAAGTGCTCTGTTGGGAATGTATGGAACAATCAGATCACTGATGTACAATGGAGCTTGATTATTAAGGGCTTTATAAGTAAGGAGGAGGATCTTAAACTCTATTCTGGATTTAACAAGGAGCCAATGGAGAGAAGCTAAAACAGAAGAAATGTGATTTATCTTTTTAATATTCATCAGAACTCTTGCTGCTACATTTTGGATCAACTGAAGGCTTTTAATTGCATTTTGTGGACTTCCTGATTATAAGGAATTACAGTAGTCCAGCATTTAAGTAACAAATGCATGGACTAGTTTCTCTGCATCACTCCATGACAGGATGTTTCTAATTTTAGCAATATTCTGGAGGTGAAAGAAAGAAATCTTAGAAACATGTTTAATAAGGGATTTAAATGTCATGTCTTGATCAAAAATTAAACCGAGGTTCTTTACATTATTACCAGAGGCCACATTAATGCCATGTAGATGAAGTGATTGAATTAGCAGTTTCATTTTTAAAGGTTCTGGTCCAAGACAACAACTTCTGTCTTGTCCGAATTTAAAAGTAGAAAAATCAGAGTCATCCAGGTTTTTATGTGTTCGAGACATGCTTGTAATCTACCTAACTGATTGGTTTCATCAGGTTTTATGGATAAATATAATTGCGTATCATCAGCATAACTGTGGATATTCATTCCATGTTGTGTAATTATTTTACCAATTGGAAGCAAATATATAGTAAAGAGAATCGGTCCAAGCACAGAACCCTATGGCACTCCACAAGTAACCCTTGAGTGTGAAGAAGATTTATCATTAACATGAACAAACTGGAATCTATCGGACAGATATAATTTAAACCAGCCTAGTGCTGTTCCCTTGATCCCTACATGTTCAAGCCTTTCTAAGAAAATAGTATGATCGACTGGGTCAAAAGCAGCACTAAGATCTAACAAGACCAGAACTGTCACAAATCCATTATCTGAGGTCATTAGAATATTAAAATTAGTAACTTTCACCAGTGCTGTTTCAGTGTATTATGAGCTCTAAAACTTGACTGAAATTCTTCAAACAGGTTGTTTCTGTTTAGATGCTCACATACTTGATTAGCAACTATTTTCTCAAAAATTTTGGATAAAAAAGGAAGGTTAGATATATGTCTGTACTTAGCTAAATCATCTTGATCCAGGGAGGGTTTCTTAAGTAAAAGTTTAATTACAGCAACCTTTAATTCCTGAGGCACATATCCATTTATTAAAGATAGATTCATAATGTCTAGAATAGGGCCAGTAATAAAAGAGAACAATTCCTTAAATAATTTGGTTGGTATTGGGTCTAATATACAAGTTGACTGTTTAGATCAGTGTTTCTCAATTATTTTCTGTCATGCCCCCCCTAGAGAACAGATTTTTTTTCACGCCCTCCCATCCCCCCACCCCAACCAGATTGATATCTAAAATATTTAATTATTTATTGATACAAACCGGCACCAGCACACTGCATATCCTATATAGTGATTAGAAAAAAGATTACTTAAATAAGATGCAACTACTTCAAATGGTTGCAGCTCATTTTATTTTTTTAGGCCTTGACACTATTTCCAAGTTCAGTTTATTAACTCTGTTAGTAACATTTAATCCAGACTGCTCGGTCTGTGTAATGCTCAGAACAGAAACAGTTCAAATGATTCACTGGGATGTGAATTTTTAAACTAATATGGAATATTACATGTTTTTTAAACTGTGTTAATTGATAACCTTTCAGCTTCATCAGTTTATCACTTTTCAAGCTACATAACTTCAGCTTCACTGTTTTTCTTTTCAGCTCTACAACCCTATGAAATCCATTTATTATGTTAGAAATGCTTTATTTCACAAGGTCCACTTTTTCCATTTAGATTTTTCTGAATTCCGTTTTTTTCCTTTCTAGTCATATTTATTAAACCAAAAAAAGTGTAATTGTCTTGACTGAAAACAATTGACCAAATCAATAACCAAATACCACATTTACTGTTCACAACTATTTTCACAAATCTAACAGTGCTGTGGTTCAATTATTTTCCTGTCATTTTTAAAGAACTAAAACATCCTATGTGCAAAACGAATAATCTCATATTTTTCACACCTGATCAAGTCTCATAGAGACCTGGAAACAGTAAATATTCACATTACTTCCATATTTTTCTAAACCTGTGTTCATTTTTATTTCCTAGTCCTTCCCAGACTCCAGTGAAATCAATGTATGTCAGTGCTTTTATGTTTAACGGTCTGCAGCGCTTTATTTGCGTTTTTTCCCCTGACAGAGGTCTCGTTTCTTCTTTTTTCTAATGCAAACCTTGCTATCACTGGTCGTCACCGCGGGCTTACAGAATTTATAAAAGGATTCCCCCCGATTCATAAATATATCTGTGCCCTCATGCTAAGCGTCAACTTGTTTGTTTGTTTCTGTGAGTTTTCTCGCTCTGGCGGACAGGTTTAGTCTGTCTGCATCGAGAGGTGGGCCGACCTCCTGGTAACAGCAACCGGGCAGCCTTACAGGAGCAGAGGCCGCCAGATCACTAGAGGAGTGGCTTTGTATAGTCCATTTTTAATTGTTAAATTCCGCTATTTCATCTCCCTTTCCCGCAGTGTGGATTAAAGAACATCTTTGTCTCTCAGATCTGTCTGAGTAGACTTCTTCTGCCGGGCTGAACAGACAGCTTGTTGATAAGTTTGAGCACTGCTGCCACGTAGTTACTGGAGGCTTAATCCCAGTTAAAGTATGAATAACTTTAATTCATGAATGAATAACAAGGATTCGCGTGGGGGTGGGGGTGATCTGACACCCCCCCTGACCACCCCTACGTGCACCCCCGGGGGGGCGGGCCCCACCATTTGAGAAGCACTGCTTTAGATGAAGAATGTGATAATTCCGAAAGTTCAACAGAATCAAAAAGGTACAGACATAAACATGGTTTTACAGTTCTCTCTGATACTGCCTCACTTACTGAAAGAGAGTTAATCATGTTTGGGAGAATGCCAATGATTTTATTTTTAATAGAATTTATTTTACTTATGAAGAATCCCATAAAGTCATCAATACTGAGAGAAGGGGGAATAGTTGGCTCAACAGAGCTATGACTCTGTGAAAGTTTGGCAACTACTAAAAACAAACCTCGGATTGTTTTTATTTACCTCTATTAATGATGAGAAATATGCTGTTATAGCTTGTCAAAGGGCGTTTTTATATAGTAGTAGACTATTTTTTACAGGTTAGAAAGGAATCAATTAAGTGTGTAGAACACAATTCTCTCTCCAGTTTCCTTGTATTTTGCTTTAAAGTACGCAACTCTGCAGTAAACCAGAGAGCCAACCTCCTATGGCTGATTACCTTATTTTTTAAGGGGGCTACACTGTCTAGTGCCAAACACAGGGAGGAAGTAATACTTTGAACCAGACCATCAATTTCTGAAGGGTTAGTGTTGGAATTACTGTGGTCCACTGTGGTATTCTGAGATGAATATGGAAGCAAGAACGGAACAGATTCTTTCAAACTTGTTACAGCACTGTCTGATAAAGTTCTACTGGGATTAAATTTTCTTTCAGATTTTGGAATGTTGGGGACCGTAAATCAAAAGGTTATCAAAAATGGTTATATATAACTGGGTTATATGGGAGGACTATTACTTCATCACACTCAATGCCTTATGTGAGTGCAAATGTTTTTTTTTTAATATTCATCATCTTCATCATCCGCACCTGTCTCCAATCTCATTCACTCACTTCAGGTCCTTAAAATCAGCTCCCGTTCCCTCAGTCAGTCCCCTCAGTTCAGTCCCCTCAGTTCAGTACAGTTCAGTAGATTTGTGAACAGTTCCCTCAGTTCAGTAAATACAGAAATCTACTTCAGATGCCCACCGTGTGATTCCCCGCTGTCTTCCTCCCGCTATCATGTGCCTCCGTTCCTGCTGTCAGCATCACACTGGTCAGCATTCCACTCCATCTGCACTTCAATAGACTACCTTGCACTCTGCTTCTGTGATTGGGTCCATACCTTCCACCACAGTTCCTGACACTGGCAGCTGGATGCAGAGATAGCGAGAATTTTTCACCTTCAGCGCAAAGTAGTATCCTGGAATGTTCGCTACACAAATCCAGTATGTCAACATATTAACATAAATAATTTTTTCTGGCAACCCACCCGCAGTAAAGAAACCAGTGTGGAGGGATGAAAGGATGACACAGCTAGATCCGATCAGCTCGTTTATTCCACTCCAACTGAGCATCCACAACCCACTTGAACATTTTCAAATCAAAACTTAAACATTTTTAAATATAAACATCCCGTTGTCTTGGTGTGAGTGGAGCCCCCTGGTGGTCCGCCACACCAGACCCATTAAATTTAATTTACAATGGTCCATCATTCAATATTAAAATAACCCGCAACAGATAAAATCCTGAAATTAGTTATCTTTATTTTTTTTACAATCATTATGTTTTATGTTGTAAAACCCCTTGCCATAAAATTTTTTACACTTTTCTCAGACATAAATTAATATTTACTCACATTTCTCACTAGTTTTAATACTCAAACCATGGTAAATTTAAAAAAATATAAGTATTAATACGCAGTACTGTCTCTCCACTGTTGCGCTGCTCGGGTGCGTATTTCTCCATTGAATGTCTCTGATCAGGTGTCGTTTCCGAGTGAGGAACATAATTATTGGCAGTTTTTTGTGTTTTTCCGTCTGGATGAGAAGATTATTATAATAAAATATTGCAGGACTCCGCCCTGTAGCTGACTACCAGTCTTTTAAAACATGACATATCTACTGCAAATAATGTAGTATATGAGCAGAAAGAAACATGACTGCATAAGAAAGTGGAGTGAATTCAATAATTTTCTGTTCAGATACTGATGCGGAAACTTTGCTGGGAGCAAAGTGGCTGTTAGATCAGTGTTGGTAAAGAATTTCCGCATCAGGTTTGGACAAACCTGTCAATCATAAATATTGGTGGGGACATGTCCCTGGCATCCCCGGTTAAAATGATGGCTATGCCGCCAAGGTATATTCCAGTGTTCATGTACTACTGAGGCATGTGTCCTCAGTAGTACATGAGCTAACTGCTAACTGACCAAGGATACATGCGAAGTGCCTTGATGCCTTCCCTCGTTCTAAAATTTCCCAGAATACAGTGCGGTAGGAGCCCGCAGCAGCTACTTCGGGGGCAAATATTCAGTTTAAATGCAAGTCAACTAATTGTAGCTATCCAAAAAGCTTATTTTGGCTCTTATCCAAAATGCTTTTGTTTTTTTTATTAAATTTTTTTATTAGATCCAAAGCATATATATGGTTGGGTAGTTGCTTAGTAGTTGCAGTTTCGGTGGCTACCAGGTACTAACTCGCTTACACAATTAATTTAACCTACAAAGACACAGTCAAAAGAAGTATTACGCTCGTTAAACATTTTCAGTTCCATGGCTGAAGGAACTACGCTGCTATGCTACTGCGACGGATGGTGTAAACACAGCACGTAAGCAGGCAGCTGCGTTCACGTGATGTAAGTCTGTTCCATTTAACCGTTTTCTTTGACCATGAAAGGACAGTGTCGTTGTAAGCAAGGTTCCTCGCCACCTTGACATTGAGAAACACCAATGGATTAGGATGCTGTTGTTTTTTTAAGTTGAACTATTAGTTTAGATTTAATTAACTTCCCACATGAACCACCATCAAAAGTAGTTTTTTTTTCAGTCAAAAGCAGAGGTCTGTTAGTGTTTCCTGAAAAAAATTCATTCTTTCATGAAATTTCTATGGCTGCTTCTTTTTCACTATTAGTAGAATGGTTATGTGTACCACCATACATACTCATCATAAATGTTGAGTGAGGATTGTTTTTCAAGGGACCACTGCAAGAGACATTCTTTGGACAAAATTTTGTGGTGGTGTTGTGGGTGGAGCAGATAAACAGAGCACCCTGGAGCATGAAAGAAATAAAAAAACAACTTTGTAATAGCAGAGTATATCCCCCTGTCCTCAAGTGCAGCTTACCATATTTGCATCTCAACTATATGTGCTTTGAAGATTCAAGCATTTTCTAGGTCCTGGTTAGTATCCATTTCTGTTCCTTTACTTTCAGGCTTTCTCATATCTACTTTCCATGTAAACTTATTTTGTGTATACCTGTGTTGCACTGTAGGAAGAAAAATAGTCTAGAGGTTTAGCTAAATACTCATTTTAGCTGATAATCATTCACCAATGTGTAGAATATTTGGAAAGCTGTTTGTGTATTTGCTGCATTTATGCCTATTGTAATGACAGCAACATCTTAGCCATTGAGTAATTAGAAGAATTAAAAACTGAAAGGCCAATCTTGCACTCATACTATGACAAATTTTCAAATTCTAAGAAAAAGCGCATTTTAAGTACCTTTCTGATTAGTCCAAGTAAAAATCAAAGCAGTAAAATGAGGAATGTTTCCACCATTCAGAAAATGTGCACATTTCATGTGCGCAAGTTAATTATGCCACTTCACAGGAGCTTGTGAAAGGATAAGGAAAGCAGCATAAATTTAGCTGTAATCCAAGCAGGCAGAACTCATTTGCAGGGATGGTCTTATCTGGGCACTGCAGCTTTCTCACAAAATTAACCTTGGATATTTGGGCCCAGTTCAGCCAGCGTTTGATTCTCTCTCTATCTCCCCTTCTCTCTTTTTTTTCCCTCTCTTTCTTTCTTCCTTTCAGTCACACGCGTTCTCTGCAAACAACCCCCCTATAAATCAGAAAACCTCCTACCCTTTATTCCCACTCTGTTTGTCTATTAGAGTGTCTTACATTGTCTGAGACCAGAGTTTATCACTGACTAGATAGATAGATAGATAGATAGATAGATAGATAGATAGATAGATAGATAGATAGATAGATAGATAGATAGATAGATATTCTCATTTACTGATACTACATTAGGACTCGTGATTCAAATCATGTTATTTGTGCACTGTGGTGAGTGAATTCGGTGAATGTGGATGTAGTGTAAAGCGCTTCAAATGGTCAGTATTACTAAAAAAGCATGTCTAAATTCTGTCCGTTTACTATTTAATCTACAGGTAAAGTCTAAGGGTAGCTGCTCTTAGCACAGCCCTCAATGCTGTCTCATACTGAAAACACTCAGTACCAAGAAGAGAAGATGGTCTGTATCCTACAGGTTTTTCAAGCCAGATCAATTTAGTTGTAATTTTTCTGTTGCATTTTTTAGTATGTTTTAATAATAATAATACATACATACATAAATAAATACATACATACATACATAAATACGTTTTATATAGCACTTTTCACAACTACTCAAATACGTTTTACAAAGAAGGAAACCAATAGTAAAAAAAGATGAACAGATTAGTTTTTAACATTTTTTTGAATGTCTGGAGTGAGTCAGATGCACGGATAAGTAAGGGGAGAGAATTCCACAAGGTGGGAGCAGCTACAGCAAAGGCCCTGTCCCCAATGGTACAATGTTTTGGGTTGGTAGTCTGAGAAACGAGGTTAGAAGCGGAGGATCTGAGACAATGGGAAGGGTCATGTTTTTTTCGCAGAGGTATGGAGGGGCGAGGTTATTGAGAGCTTTGTAAGTGATGAGAAGGACCTTGAATTGGATGCAGTGCTGAACAGGGAGGGTGGATAAAGCTTATACTTAGTGGCTTAGGTTATCCTGAGCTATTTTGTTTTTAGTTATGCTGCTATAAGCTTAGACTGTTGGAGGACAGACTGACCACTTTTTTTCTCTTTTCTACTTTTTTCTTCTACCACTCTCTAGATATATTTTTTCTGCTGATAACCCAATTTTCTCTCCGCATTTTTATCCCCATAGAAGCGCCAAATGGTCTGGTACCTTGCTCAACTACAATGCCCTCTGCTGGATGGGGAAAATTGGTCAAGATGATGCTCAAAGTCACAGAGCATCCTCCATGCTGTCTCTTCTCTGTCTTGTCAGACCCCCAGACGGTCATGGCAGATGACTGCTTGTACAGAGCCAGGTTCTGGGAGGTTTCGTTCTGTTACAGGGGAGTTTTTCCTTTCCACTGACGCTACATGCTTGCTCAGTATGAGGGATTGCTGAGGAATAGCTGTGGTTGGAGTCTGCATGATCTCGGCACAACCTGACGTTGATGACTCAGCACAATCTGCTGGGATTCCTTACATAGAAAACATTTAACTGATTGGAATGTTTGTATAATTGTATTGAAATGACTTTTGTTGTAAAGTGCCTTGAGATGACATTTGTTGTGAATTGACGCTATATAAATAAAATTGAATTGAATTGAATTTCAATGTGGATCACTCAAGTAAGCACATTTTTTCATTGCATGAGCTTGGATCAATAAATGATAAAGATAACATAAGACTCTAATATCCATATACATGGAAAATTGTCATGCAGTGGCGTAAAAAATTTTTTTTATCCAAAAGTCGGCTGAGCATAACATTACCCCCCTTAAATTAAGGTATTTATGTATTTGTTAACAACCTTTAGTCCCGAAAAGATGGAAATAGCTTGCATATTATCCCAATAGATTCCTGGCATTGATTTTGTCCATTCTCCCCTAATTTTAGTTGTGATCTGTATTTTGGTAAAAGCAGGATGACGTTGTGATCTAGCTGTCCGAGAGGGGGCTTTGACTTTGATACATATGTATTCAGAATGTTTCCATAACAAAGGTCCAGGTCAGGTTGTGCCCCTGCAAAATAGTCTACATCTTTATAAAAAACACCCTTCGACAAGCTAGAACAGCATATTTCTTATCATTAATAGAGGTACATAAAAACAATCCTAAATTTATTTTTAGTACAGTTGTCAAACTTACACAGAGTCATAGCTCTGTTGAGCCAACTATTCCCCCTTCTCTCAGTAGTGATGACTTTATGGGATTCTTCATAAGTAAAATAAACATGCTAGTTTTGCGTGTATGAAATTGTCATTGTTTTCAGTTGATGCAAATAGCAGATTTGTGCATTGCAATGACATTATTTTTCAATGGGATTTCTGCTTTGAAGGGGGGGATGAGCCAAGATGTGTGCCGCATCATTAATTAGTGCTACACAAAAGTTACCATGTTATAGGGTGCAGTAACTTGCAGATATTTTCTCCTGTCCCCAACTATGATAATACAGTGAATGCAAGTATTGTTATGGCTTCTGCAGCAGCAGTTGGGCTCAATAAGAGGGACCTCTCACGTATATTCTACCTCTGAAGCTTAGAAAAAAAGAAGAGAGCAAAGCAGGACTAGTGAAATTGGTTTAGTGGAGGAAAGACCTGTTGGAGTGGAGAGAAATGACTGATTTCATGTTATCAAGGGCATTTTGATGGCAAGTGGTGAGAATATTCATTGATCTTCATTATATTTAATTTGCTAGGAGGTGTTTATTTTAGAAAAGATAGCTGCTTATGGATCTAAAAGGAATAAATAAAACAATTCAAAGACTTAATGGAGCAAAAAAAACAAACAGAAAATAGAGCGCTTTGAACGATCCTAGTGCTCTGCTGTACAGAAAACAAAAGATGTATTCCTAAAAGAAAAGAAAAGCAAGCTTCTCCGATAATAACACAGAAAATGTAATATAGTCAACCAACAACACTGCAAAAAGGGATTTGCTGACTGCACTTGACTCAGTCTAGTTTACCTGTTGCTTTGATTCAGTTAAGTTACATGAACTATCACTGTCAAGTTCATTACACTTAATCAGAACTATTGCTTCAACTTTGAGAAAGTTGACATAACTTATTTTAGCAATTATATGAAACTTAAAATGATCAGTCAACAGAAATAAATAAAGTGTTGTCCCAACTTATTTTATTAAGTTTTTACAGAAATACAACACCTCGAGTTAACATAACACTGACAAGTCAGTCAACTGGACTTATTTTAACAAGTTTTAACAAATTTTTAGCTGGTTTGCTCAAAATAACATTCTCACTGTTTAACTTGTATTTTTAAGTTAACAAAGTCAACCTTAATACGTTTTTTTTAAATAGTGTATCATTCTTTTTAAACAAAATTTTCACAGACTACAAAACATTTTACAGTAACGATAAATAAAAAAACTTAGGAACAAATTTTTCTTCAAGGAAATACTGTAGAAGAGGATAGTTTTCTCTGAAATTTTAAATTGAATCCTTTATAAATGTTGAAAATGAATGCTTAATGTACAATTAAACTTTTCTAAAGAAAATAACGCTATGAGAAAGGAGAAAAATGTAATTGTATTAGCTCATAACATTGCTGTTCAATTTTGTTATTAAACACCATCTGTTTTAAAACATAGCAGTCTTTGGTTCCTGCAAACTCAGTCACTTGAAAAGTTTATTTTTCAGGGAATGAACCCTAGCAGAGCAAGAGTCTATTGCAATTCCCAGGAAAAGACACTGAATTACCTCAAAAGTGTATTTGAGGTCTATGGGATAGTTGAGGTTCAGTCATCAGTCCCATCATTGTCATAAAAGCGCAGATCGCACAGGTGACGAATCACGACGTTCGCCTCAAGCACAATGGCAACATCGTAGTGGGAGGATTGAAGTGGGTCATTCACGTCTTCCAAAACAAGAAGGATTCCTACCACCATTCCCCTGATGAGATCCTCTTCAGAGTCGGTTGGCTTGCTTGAAAAAAACAAAAAACAAGACTACTTTAGGTAAACTCAGCTAAGTAGGAACAACAACAAGGATGAATTGTTCTGCATTTTACTAATACATATCTAACCTGCCAGCAAGCAGATCTATGTGCCCCATGTCAAGTTTACACTTTGTCATCATACAAACCGTCTGAGAGCGGGAGGGCTACCTGGTAGACTATTTTAAGCTGATTGGATGACACGCCAGCAAGTGACTGTCTATTGGCTACCGTGAAAAATGACATTATGGCAACAGCAAAAGAGAACCCACAGGTTGAAGACCCCCCCATACCGGTGTCCATTAAATTAAACCCTTCAAGACACTCAACCGAACCAAATGCGACAAATGTATATATGTATGTGTGTAAAATTTTAAATGAATCCTTACCTCACACTTCTTCAAGAGCAAGAATGGATTTTCTTTCAGGCACCATGGCAGGCCCAGCAACAGCTGCCCTCTTTCTTTGGTTTGATGGCTGTGAAAATGCAAGAAAAGTATGTGTATTACCGTATTATGAGTAACACAAGTGATTTATCACAACCAATAATGGAGTGCAGTTAGATTTCTTTCACATAAGATAATATTTAACTTAAAAACCTAAACAGTGTTTTGAAGTTAAAACAAAATAACATCCTTGTTGAGACTCTCCAGCAAGGACATCAATTCCTTGTTGCCCTCAAAACGCTTTGGCCTGTACAGTAGGAGCAGTTTCTGGAGATGACTATCAAGACCGTTGTAGAAAGAACTGAGGTCCACTGACATCAAACGTGTGAATTCCTTGGTGATCTACAGAGATAAGAAAGATTTTGGGAGAAAGAGGAAAAAAACTTTTAAGGATATTTTTACCAACATAATATGACAAATTATGTGGTATAGTTAGAGACTGTAGGCATGGAGTGTAAGATTGAGAAAATTTAAAATCACATTAAGATGACAAAACAAGAAATTGTAAATGGACTGAACTTATATAGCGCTTTTCTAGTCATACTGACCACTCAAAACGCTTTACATTGAAGCCACAATCACCCATTCACACTCACATTCATACACCAATAGCCAACATTGCTCGGTAGGACAATGTAGAATTTGTCGGGTTAAGTGCGTTGCCCAGGGGCACATCGACATGTGACTGGAGGAAGCTGGAATCGAACACACGACCCTCCGATTGCAAGCCACAGTCGCCCCCAACACACCTGTCTTTCAGTAAAAAAGTTATCATCACAAATAAACAGATCTAGAGCAATTAGTATGATTTCATGTAATGTAGCATTACAAAGAAACCACTTGGCCTACTTCAATAAACAAAATAGGGGGGAAAAGGGACATAGGCAGATAAAGATGCAATGTAAGAGAATTCCGACCAGATTTGCCTTATTTTACCGATCTATTCATTTTAAATTATTTAGTTGCCTAAGCCAGGTGACCCCACCAAAACAAAATGGTAGTATTCGTCACGTTGGAGTGTTGTACAAAGCTTGGAATTTAAGATTTAGGAGCTAGCTTTACTGGATCTTGCTCTTAGAATCTGATGGTGAATTATTAAATAATTGTCACATGTCGAATAGCAGCTGAAGGATTTTATTCTATATTCAATTTAAACCTTAACTCTATAAATTCCATGCGTGTTCATTTTTATCAGAGAGGAGACGAGAGTAATTTAATTTTCTTTAGATTTTAATACAAGAAATCAAATACTGGTTCACAGGGTTGCTTAAAACAAATCAAATATTTAGCTTACAGAGTGGTATAAATTATTATCCACACTCTGGGTCACCCTAGGAGGAATGACAACGTATATAACAGAAACATTAAGTTTTATATTTTAACACAAAGTTAGAGAACCTCCCCCCTATTCTCTATTGGGGCGTCTGTCCCTGGGCCTGGGAGTATGGAGTATAGTGTATGTATGGGGGGTATGAATGAGTGTATAGAGTCCTTTTTTCGTATGTCCTGTATTTATAAGAATGTGTACGCATGAGAAGGAGGGTACGTATGAGTGTCTCTGTCTGTCTATGTCTACCTGTCAGGTTGGGTGTTTGGCTGCTCTCTGGCCTGATGCATCTTCTTCCCTCCCCGTCACTCCCCGTCGGTGATGGATGCTCCTGCCCGCTGGTTGATGATGGCTCTCGATGCCTGGGGCCGGGGGTCCCGGTTGCGGCCCGGCTCCTGGTGCATGTCTGGCGGGTCCTGGGTGGTCCGGTGTGTCGGGCGGCCGCTGTTTCGGGCCGACGTCCTCCTTGGATTGACTGGGGCACCTCTTATGGGGGTGCCGGGGTTGTAGAGTAGGTTGGTGCCGTCCGGTGGATCGGTGGGGACCGTGCCTGGCGCCCAGGCCTCCTGCCGGTTCCAGGACTTCTGCTGGCTGGTCTGTTCACCTGGGGGGGCTGTCCGGCATTGGCTGGGCCCCTGATCTTGGCGCCCTGCGTGGGGCGGGATCTGGACCCAGGAGCTGGAAGATCTGGATGTCCAGGTGCCGGCTGGGCGCGGCCTGGGGAGGGCGTACATCCGCTGTGGCTCTTGCTGTGGCTCCCTGGCGTGTGGGTGTGTGGGGGCGGGCCGGGTTGTTGGCGATGGGTATTGGTCCGGGGTAGCGGCGGCGTCTGTTGTCCGTCGGTTGGCTGTGGATCCCCCTTGCCTGCGGGGGGGGGCCCTTGTCGGCTGGTCCCTGGTTGGGGCCCCGCTGGGGGGCGGGGTGCCCCTGGTCCCCGTGGCCTCCGGGTCCTGATCCGGGCCCGCCCTGGCGTAGCCGGTTTCCGGCGGAGCCCGTGGGCTTGTCACTGCGATCTCTCGGGCCCCAGCATTGCGGCTGGTGGGTGTTCCCCTGGGGCTTCCATCTGTTCCTCTCTTGGTGGGTGATCGACCCTGCGCTGATCCGCCTGTGGCCTCTGTACTCTGTGGGACCCTGGATGCATACATCTCCTGCCTCTTCCATGTCTGTGTCGATTCCTGTAGGACGGATTGACGGTTCCTTACACCAGCTATCAATCACTTGCATGGGGAAACCTTATTCCGACCTGCATGCTCGCACACACATAGGTGTGGGGACATTGGTGTGGACGGGCATATCTTAAGCAGAGCTTATCATCATTAGTTAGTTGTTCACAGGAGCTTACCAGAAACATTTGTATTATGTTCATATATCCATGAACATGGAATTCACATCAAACGTGTGAATTCCTTGGTGATCTACAGAGATAAGAAAGATTTTGGGAGAAAGCGGAAAAACACTTTTAAGGATATTTTTACCAACATAATATGACAAATTATGTGGTATAGTTAGAGACTGTAGGCATGGAGTGTAAGATTGAGAAAATTTAAAATCACATTAAGATGACAAAACAAGAAATGGTAAATGGACTGAACTTATATAGCGCTTTTCTAGTCATACTGACCACTCAAAGCACTTTACATTGAAGCCACAATCACCCATTCACACTCACATTCATACACCAATAGCCAACATTGCTCGGTAGGACAATGTAGAATTTGTGGGGTTAAGAGCGTTGCCCAGGGGCACATCGACATGTGACTGGAGGAAGCTGGAATTGATCCCACGACCCTCCGATTGCAAGCCACAGTCGCCCCCAACACACCTGTCTTTCAGTAAAAAAGTTATCATCACAAATAAACAGATCTAGAGCAATTAGTATGATTTCATGTAATGTAGCATTACAAAGCAACCACTTGGCCTACTTCAATAAACAAAATCGGGGGGAAAAGGGACATAGGCAGATAAAGATGCAATGTAAGAGAATTCCGACCAGATTTGCCTTATTTTAGCAATCTATTCATTTTAAATTATTTAGTTGCCTAAGCCAGGTGACCCCACCAAAACAAAATGGTAGTATTCGTCACGTTGGAGTGTTGTACAAAGCTTGGAATTTAAGATTTAGGAGCTAGCTTTACTGGATCTTGCTCTTAGAATCTGATGGTGAATTATTAAATAATTGTCACATGTCGAATAGCAGCTGAAGGATTTTATTCTATATTCAATTTAAACCTTAACTCTATAAATTCCATGCGTGTTCATTTTTATCAGAGAGGAGACGAGAGTAATTTAATTTTCTTTAGATTTTAATACAAGAAATCAAATACTGGTTCACAGGGTTGCTTAAAACAAATCAAATATTTAGCTTACAGAGTGGTATAAATTATTATCCACACTCTGGGTCACCCTAGGAGGAATGACAACATACATAACAGAAACATTAAGTTTTATATTTTAACACAAAGTTAGAGAACCTCCCCCCTATTCTCTATTGGGGCGTCTGTCCCTGGGCCTGGGAGTATGGAGTATAGTGTACGTATGGGGGGTATGAATGAGGGTATAGCGTCCTTTTTTCGTATGTCCTGTATTTGTAAGAATGTGTACACATGAGAGGGAGGGTACGTATGAGTGTCTCTGTCTGTCTATGTCTACCTGTCAGGTTGGGTGTTTGGCTGCTCTCTGGCCTGATGCATCTTCTTCCCTCCCCGTCACTCCCCGTCGGTGATGGTTGCTCCTGCCCGCTGGTTGATGATGACTCTCGATGCATGGGGCTGGGGGTCCCGGTTGCGGCCCGGCTCGGTCCTGGTGCATGTCGGGCGGGTCCTGGGTGGTCCGGTGTGTCGGGCGGCCGCTGTTTCGGGCCGATGTCCTCCTTGGATTGACTGGGGCACCTCTTATGGGGGTGCCGGGGTTGTAGAATAGGTTGGTGCCGTCCGGTGGATCGGTGGGGACCGTGCCTGGCGCCCAGTCCTCCTGCCGGTTCCAGGACTTCAGCTGGCTGGTCTGTTCACCTGGTGGGGCTGTCCGGCATTGGCTGGGCCCCTGATCTTGGCGCCCCACGTGGGGCGGGATCTGGACCCTGGAGCTGGAAGATCTGGATGTCCAGGTGCCGGCTGGGCGCGGCCTGGGGAGGGCGTACATCCGCTGTGGCTCTTGCTGTGGCTCCCTGGCGTGTGGATGTGTGGAGGCGGGCCGGGTTGTTGGCGGTGGGTACTGGTCCGGGGTGGCGGCGGCGTGTGTTGTCCGTCGGTTGGCTGCGGGTCCTCCTTGCCTGCGGCGGCGGCGGGGGGCCCTTGTCGGCTGGTCCCTGGTTGGGGCCCCGCTGGGGGGCGGGGTGCCCCTGGTCCCCGTGGCCTCCGGTTCCTGGTCCGGGCCCGCCCTGGCGTAGCCGGTTACCGGCGGAGCCCGTGGGCTCGTCACTGCGATCTCTCGGGCCCCAGCATTGCGGCTGGTGGGTGCTCCCCTGGGGCTTCCATCTGTTCCTCTCTTGGTGGGTGATCGACCCTGCGCTGATCCGCCTGTGGACTCTGTACTCTGTGGGACGCTGGATGCATACATCTCTTGCCTCCTCCATGTCTGTGCCGATTCCTGTAGGACGGATTGACGGTTCCTTACACCAGCTATCAATCACTTGCATGGGGAAACCTTATTCAGACCTGCATGCTCGCACACACATAGGTGTGGGGACATTGGTGAGGACGGACATATCTTAAGCTGAGGTTATCATCATTAGTTAGTTGTTCACAGGAGCTTACCAGAAACATTTGTATTATGTTCATTAATCAATG
Organism: Apricaphanius iberus; assembly: GCA_028564705.1. Classification (NCBI taxonomy): domain Eukaryota; kingdom Metazoa; phylum Chordata; class Actinopteri; order Cyprinodontiformes; family Aphaniidae; genus Apricaphanius; species Apricaphanius iberus. The sequence continues at coordinate 6,990 of JAPXFQ010002232.1, read as the reverse complement.
CTTGTGTGTAGTGAATGTGTAATTCTTTGTTTATTCTACCAGATCCGAACTATTGGTTTGGTTCTGTACATTTTGTTGTTTTTGTTTTGTATTACTGTTTCTCTGCCGTCCGGCAGAGGTGGAGGACTGGGATGTTTTCTTGTGTTCTTTATTTGCCTCCCTGTCTTGTGTCGTCGGTTCGCCCCTCTGTTGGTCCGGTTTCTTTTCTTCACCTTCTTCCTTTCTCCCTTCTTGTCTCAGTTTAATGTCCATGACGTCAGGAAATTGAACCCACAGTAATCACTAATAAAGATTTTTCATACATATACATCAAGTGGCGTACTACAGCGAAGCTGTAATACTCTGCTTTGGAAAGTAAAACTGTTGGGCTTGTACTTGGTACTCAGACACCAATTCTGAGTAGCATACTGCTAGACAGGACACGTTAAAAAAAAACAAAAAAAAAAAACAGTTAAATGGAACAGACTTGCCTAACGTGACCACAGCTGCCGGCTTACATGTTCTGTCTTCATCCCGCCAGTCGTAGTAGCATAGTAACGTTTCTCCAGCCATGGAACTGGAAATGTATAACGAGCGTTGTTAGAAGGAAAAACATTTGGAGGGAAATGGTGGAGAGAAAATTCATATAACCTAGCATTCGATCGGCATTCAAACGCATTATCTACGCACAAATCTCCAGACATGAAAAGAGTCTCAACCCCCCTCTTACAGTTGTAACTCTGATCTGTGGTCTTGTCTGTGTGTATCAGGCGATTGATGCACACATATTTGAGGATTGTATGCGTAGGAGTCATTTTGAATTCATAGTAATTTTTAAGCTGGTAACATTTCAAGTTGTGCATGCATAAATTGTATTTCGTACTTGTAAGTTTCTGATATTTGTGTGTATATATGGTTACACAACTGTAAGTGCACAAAGTTCCGCACAAAATGTTTTTTATGGGTTACAAATCAAGGATTACGCACACACAAATCCAAAGTTACACACAAAGAGGCAGACGCAAGTTACAACTCAAGTATTACGCACACACAAAAAAAATTATACTATTTTCTCTCCATAATATTTGGCAGGAATGTCAGGTGTGCGTGAAATTTATGTATTCTGATGGAACTTAAAAGGGGGGTGGCCAAATAGCTCAACAGCGCCCACTCAACTTTATATACTCCACTTGGTTTAACATAGAAATTTGACATTTGGAACACTGTTAGACCTCCTCCAGACGAAGAAAAAACTCTCATAATATCATACTCCCAGATGCACAGGACGTCGGCCATTTTGTTTGTTAAAGGGTCAATTTTGCCATTTCACAGGTGTCGAACGTTGGCAAACTCCTCCTACAGGTTTCAACCGATCAGCTGGAAAATTGGCCAAGATGGCCTTCAGGCATGGGGGATCAAAAGTAATCAAAGGTTGGAGTTTTCTACTATGTTAAAATATTAAAACAGTAATAAATCCTCTTCAGAAAGACACACATGGCTGAAAACTTCTGTGGTGGATGTTCATCAGGGACGTAACGATCCTATCTCGTCAAACATTGACATAATTTAAGCCCCGCCCCCTCAGAACAGGAAATGTAATGTTCTGCCGTCAAAGTTCCAGAATTTACACAACTGAGCAATTTGGCACAATAACGCTGCACAGAGGCTCCAAAAGAGTTGGGGTAACTCTGTGTTCAGTACTGAGGGTTTTCACAAAAGGGTGTGGCTGTGGCAGCGTGGCAAAGTGAGTCGTCACGCCATGGCCATACGTTTGGCTCTAATATCCCAAAAAATGATCCAATCCTAACCAGATTTTACATGATGTATATTAGTCCATCCCCAGAGAGTTGTGTAGGCAAAGATCTGGTGGATGTGGCCTAATTACTCCACAGTGCTCCCTACAACCGTTAAAAACACGAGCCCCAAGCAATTCTTTATCTTAGCACAAAGTCACTCAACACAAATATGGAGTGCCTAACGACCTACAAAAAAGTATCTTACTCCTCCGCCTCATTTAGTGAAGTTGGTAGGTGTAATAAGTGCAGCATTTTTGTGGCTTTGGAGGCGAGGGTTTCTGAGCTAGAGGCCCGGCTCCGCGCTGTAGAACAGCCAGGCCCAGCAGTAGCTAGCGCGGAGTCAACTAGGACAGGACCTAGCCGTCCTTCAACAGCTCCCGTGCAGCCGGGACCTCAGGCGAGCTGGGTGACTGTTCGTAGGAAGATTAGCGCCAGACCCCAGTCCGCGGCCAACCTCCAGCCCCTTTCTCTGAACAATAGGTTCGCCCCGCTCAGCGACGCACCCGCCGAGCAGGAGAGGCCGATTCTTGTAATTGGCAGCTCCATAGTTAGGAATGTGGCTCCAGAGACACGAAAGACCACCGTCAAATGCCTTCCAGGGGCCAGGGCTGCGGACATTAGGTCCCATCTGAAGCTTTTGGCCAAGGACAAACGGCGGTATAGCAGGATCGTTATCCATGCTGGTGGCAACGACACCCGGCGACGGCAGTCGGAGGTCACTAAAATTAGCGTAGCTTCGGTGTGTAGGGCTGCCAAAAAGATGTCTGACTCTGTAATTTTTTCTGGTCCCCTGCCTGATCGTACTAGCGATGACATGTACAGCCGTATGCTTTCGTTCCACCTTTGGTTGTCAAGGTGGTGTCCAGAAAACGATGTGGGCTACATTGATAACTGGGGGGCCTTCTGGGGAAAACCTGGACTGTTACGTAGAGACGGCATCCATCCCACCGAGGACGGAGCTTCGCTTCTTTCCAGGAACATTGATAGGGTTATCTCTAGTTCCCCAAAGCCGTGACAACCCAGAGTCCAGCTCAGGGAACCCAGAGTCCAGGTCAAGGAACAGGGACTGCCACCCACCCACTACCCTATAGAGATAGTTTCCCGTCCACTACCCAAAACTAATGAATTAAAAGTTAATGCTACTAGAGCAAAGTATAAAAATCTCATAAAGATAAATAAAACTCGGACTGAACATAAAAACAAATCAATTAAATGTGGTTTACTAAACATAAGATCTCTCCCCTCAAAAACACTCTTGGTAAATGACTTAATTTGTGAAAATAATATTGATTTGTTTTGTCTTGCAGAGACATGGTTGCAGGAAGAGGACCATGTCACAATAAATGAGTCAACTCCCCCTAGCTACTTAAACTTTAGTGTCCCTCGAAGTACTGGTCGAGGAGGTGGAGTAGCAACTATCTTTCATTCCGATTTACTAATTAATCTCCAAAAAAATAATAGTTACAGTTCCTTTGAGCATCTAGTTTTTAGCTTTCCTCATACACATAACAAAGCAGTAAAGCCACTTTTGTTTGTGGTCTTATATCGTCCACCAGGACCTTATTCTCAATTTTTAGATCAGATTTCAGATTTTCTATCTGACTTAGTTTTAAACACTGATAAAGTCATTATAGTCGGAGACTTCAATATTCATGTTGATAATGAAAGTGATAGTCTAAATACAGCTTTTCACACTATCCTAGACTCAATAGGCTTTACTCAAAATGTGCAGGGACCAACACATTCTTGTCACCACACTTTAGATCTTGTGCTGACTTATGGCATTGACTGTGAAGAAATAACAGTCTTTCCACATAACCCTATCCTGTCTGATCATTTCCTTATCACTTTTAAACTTACTCTAATGGATCATATCAAACCTGAAAGAAAACTTCATTATACCAGAACGTTATCAGACAACGCTGTAGCAAATTTTAAAGAAGCTCTTCCAACTTTAATTTCCTCAGTTTATAAATGCAGAACAGAAAACAGTGATTTAACTCGTGACCCCTCACAACTTGACATTTTAGTTCATAGCGTTAATTCCTCCCTGCGTCGGGCAATAGACAAAGTTGCCCCCTTGAAAAGGAAGGTGGCTAGCCATAGAAGATTAACTCCCTGGTTTAATTTAGAGCTACGTACCCTAAAGCAGAATGTTAGAAAACTAGAGAGAAAATGGCGCTCCACGCATTTACATGATTCCTTTTTAATATGGAAAAATAGTTTATTGCTATATAAAAAGAGCCTTCACACAGCTAGAACAGCATATTATTCATCTTTAATCGAGGAGAATAAAAATAATCCTAGGTTTCTTTTTAATACAGTTGCCAAACTCACACAGGATCATAGCTCTATCGAGCCAACCATTCCCCAAGCTCTAAGCAGTGACGACTTCATGCAATTCTTTATAAATAAAATAGACTCCATAAAGAATAAGATAATTGGGAACCTTCCCAATATGCTTGCTTCCTCCTTAGTTAATGAGGCAGCCTCAAAAATGGTGGAACCTAATATATGCTTAAACTGCTTTAATGCAGCCGAACTTTGTGATGTACTAAAATTATTAGCTTCATCTAAACCTTCAACTTGCGTTTTAGACCCAATCCCAACTAAACTCTTAAAAGAAGTTTTCCCTCTGATCGCTGCTCCAATTTTAAATATAATGAATCTATCCTTAGTCAATGGATATGTACCACAGGAGTTTAAGATTGCTGTAATTAAACCTCTACTTAAGAAACCCTCTCTTGATCAAAACGACTTAATTAACTATAGACCGATATCTAATCTTCCCTTCTTATCTAAAATTCTTGAGAAAATAGTTGCACACCAGATATGTGAGCATTTAAACAATAATGAGCTGTTTGAGAAGTTTCAGTCAGGCTTTAGAGCTCATCACAGCACTGAAACAGCTCTGGTGAAGGTTACTAATGATATTCTCATAGCCTCAGACAATGGACTGGTGACCATTCTGGTCCTGTTAGATCTCAGTGCTGCCTTTGACACTGTTGACCACAATATTCTCATAGAAAGGCTTCAAAGTGTCGGTATAATAGGAACAGCACTAGGTTGGTTTAAATCTTATTTGTCTAACAGATTTCAGTTTGTTCAGGTAAACAATAGATCTTCCTCAACCTCAATAGTTACTTGCGGAGTACCACAGGGTTCAGTGCTTGGGCCGATTCTCTTTACTATATATATGCTTCCTATTGGTAAAATAATTAGGCAGCATGGGATAAAATTCCATAGTTACGCAGATGATACACAGCTATATCTATCCATAAATCCTGATGAATCCAATCAGTTAGGTAGACTACAGGCATGTCTGGAAGACATAAAAACTTGGATGACTCTAAACTTCTTGCTTCTAAATTCTGATAAAACAGAAGTTGTCGTCTTTGGACCAGAAGCTCTGAAAAAGAAACTACTTAGTCAGCCCCTTCACCTGGACGGCATTAAATTAGCCTCCAGTAATAAAGCAAAAAACCTCGGTGTCATTTTTGACCAAGATATGTCATTTAGAACTTACATTAAAGAAGTCTGTAGGATTTCCTTTTTTCACCTTAGGAATATTGCAAAAATTAGAACCATCCTGTCCAGGAATGATGCTGAAAAACTAGTCCATGCCTTTGTTACTTCAAGGCTGGATTACTGTAACTGTCTATTATCAGGTAGTCCACAGAATACAATTAAAAGTCTTCAGTTAGTTCAAAATGCTGCTGCTAGGATTCTGATGAATATTAAAAGAAGAGATCACATTTCCCCTGTTTTAGCTTCTCTTCACTGGCTCCCAGTAAAATCTAGAATAGAATTCAAGATCCTCCTTCTGACATATAAAGCCCTTAATAATCTAGCTCCATCATACATAAGAGACCTGATTGTTCCATATGTTCCTAACAGAGACCTTCGCTCTCAGACTGCAGGTTTACTGGTAGTTCCTAGGATTTCTAAAAGTAGAATGGGTGGCAGATCTTTCAGCTATCAGGCTCCCCTCCTATGGAACCGGCTCCCAGGGTTGGTTCGTGAAGCAGACAATTTGTCTATCTTTAAAACTAGGCTAAAAACTTTCCTCTTTGACAAAGCTTACAGTTAGAGATATGTTTATAGGTAGTTAGAGTCAGGTCAGACAGGTAGATAGGAAGAGACAGGTTAATGTTAGTAGTCAGGCAGAGTGTCAAAAGTTAGGAAGAGATAGGAAGAGGTAGAGTAGCTAGGTAGAGATAGATTAATGTAAGCCAGGTAAAGATCCGGAGCCGGTCGCGGCTTACCGCCGCGGAAGAAATGTGCCCCACAGGGGCCAGCCAGCGCCGGAGAGAGGTCCCTCAAGGGGATCCTCCCGCACAGTGCGGCCGCCCATTACCTGCCGGGTTGAATCCCCCGGGCAGACTGTGCGGACCCCACCCGTTTATCTCTTAAACGTTTCTCGCCCTCTTCAACTCTGTCCTCTCAGTTCTGTCTATTTTTCCTTAAGATAGTTGTCGACTATCGGTCTCGTGCCGGTATTTAGCCTTAGATGGAGTTTACCACCCACTTTGGGCTGCATTCTCAAACAACCCGACTCCGAGAAGACCCCGGCATGACGGGGGCCGTTACCGGCCCTACACCGTCCACGGGTCAGGAGGACTCAGACAGAGTGTTGGTAGCCAGGTCTCCTAGTAGCTAGGAGACAGGTTAATGTTAGTAGCTATGCTGCTTTAGGCTAGGCTGTTGGAGGACATTATTAGGGTCTGTTCCTACTTTCTCTCCTACTTCTCCCCAACTGCATGATGTGCTGTCAATTCAAGCACTAACCTGTTTTCTATTATAGTAGGTGCTCCGGATTAGCCCTGCTTGACGACCCTGACTAAGATGGCATTGCAGTGACGGAAAATTCTCCACGTCCTGCAACAAACTTGTGCATCAGTTCTATTGCTCTTTCTGTGTCTCTGTTATGTATTCTCCAAGCCACAGACGGTCGCGGCAGATAACCGCTTGTGCTGAGCCTGGTTCTGCCGGAGGTTTCTTCCTGTTAAAAGGGAGTTTTTCCTTCCCACTGTCGCTGCATGCTTGCTCAGTATGAGGGATTGCTGAGAATTCCACGACGCAATCTTCTGTGGTTCTGTAATTTCTACACTAAACATTGTATTGTAATAACTCTTTTTGTAAAGTGCCTTGAGATGACATCTGTTGTGAAATGGCGCTATATAAATAAACTGAATTGAAATTGAAATTGAAATTA